>PVIA01005751.1:0-109268 GCA_004024845.1 Tonatia bakeri
TGGGCACTCAGAATGTACTACATTTTATTTATCAGCAAGTTTCAATTTTATGTGTCTATTTAGAAACAAACAAAAAAATCAAGTAATCAAGAAAGTGGAAAATGTAACCAATCTTTGGTAGCACAATATAAATAGTGGTCATTTGCTTTGTGCAAAACTGATCTGACATTTTTCAACAGAATCTAATAGAATTTTTTGTTTAAGAACCCTGAGAGAAAATTTTCATCTAGGGAATAAGGAGGAAGAAAAATTATAAATATCTGTGCCATCACATGCTAAACTACAAATACATCTTGAATGCACATTAGAAAATGTGTTCCTTACATGTGACTTAAATTACATGAGTCTTATAATATTTTGACAGTGCAACCCAGAAACATCTTACAGAATTAAGCAATACATTTACAAAATGAAAACAAATATGTATAACTGCCTACATAAGAAATATATATCACAGACTATTCCAAGGATGAAATATTAGATGGATGTCTAATATATACACCAGTCTACATAAATGAAAACAGTTCTGTAGGAATATGTACACTTATTTATGTCTTCATAAATGTGCATATAGACTTCACCTTCCCCTCCCGCAGGGCACACTGTCTGAATTACATAAGTAGCATAGGAGCCAAATAAATGAAGTCAACATTCTTCAGATCTCACTGTCATCAATCATTAGTGATCTTGGGTCAATGACTATCTGGCTTTAAAAATGTGAGAGATAATATATTTCATCAAGAGACAATGGAATTCTAAAGAAAAATAACCTCCCCTAAGAATATAGATACTATAAGAACTCAGAACAGAGCAGACAAAAAGCTAACTGGCAAGAAGTTCTAGATGACAAGATTTGTTAACAATGCACAACATGAAAACAAAAATCTATATTTTTAAAATAGGTATTTTTAAATAACAGAGAATCATAAAAATTTTGATAACTTCATCAAAGAGGAGATACTTAACTGGAATTCTCTCTTGGTAGTCCTCCTTGTATCTCAATACATATTTGAGTAGTTAACTATTTAGGAACTTTGTTGAGCAAAACCAGATTAATTTAAAAATCTTAATTTGCATTACAGTTGAATTGTTAATATTATAGTAAAAAATCTTTTTTAATTTTTTTAATTTTAATTGTTGTTCAAGTACGGTTTCCTGTCTTTTACTCCCATCACAGCCCACCCCCTAGCCCTCCCCACCTCCCTCCCATTTCCACCCTCCCCAGCCCTAGTTTTTGTCCATGTGTCCTTTATACTTGTTCCTGTAAACCCTTCCTCATTTCCTCTGAAATTCCCTCCCCTACCTGCTCTGGTCACTGTCAGCCTGTTCTCAATTGCAGTGTCTTTGGTTGTATTTTGCTTCCTTGTTTGTTTTGTTGTTTAGTTTCCTGTTAAAGGTGAGATCATATGGCATTTGTCTTTCATTACCTGGCTTATTTTGCTTAGCATAATGACAAATGCCATATAGTAAAGAACCTTAATGGGCTGTTAAGACACATAGAACAAATACCACACTAACTTGCATATTGGGTTAGATGCCATCAAGAGATCTTGAGTTGATGCCCATGATGGACATTAAGGCTCAATTAGGTACAACTCTGTAAGCATATTTTATTCATGGCATGGTGAAATATCAGTGTTTTGGAATAAAAATCTTAAGACTAAATTGTGGCTATGTGACTCACTGTATCTACTCTTAGCCTCTGTGATTTACTTTAATGGACATAATTTGTCTTGTGCTTAAGATAAGGTAGCAAAATTGATAGGGTTCAAAAATATATGACCTTCCATATGTTAAATCATATTTTATAATTAAAAATTAAGCACCAAATATTGTGGATTTTACATAAAATAGGTCTCCTGAACAGCTAAAAAACATATATTTGAGAAATCAAAACTACATATAAAGCAACCAAAGAACAAAGAGCATATAACAAGTGCTAATATGGTGATGGGGATCTTTTGGATTGCCAACATCAAAGACACACTAGCTATTGTGTTAGTAAAGATGTAAGCATTCATAAACAAATATATGAAAATGTTTTCATTGGCTAGAACTGGGGCATTGCCCATTCGCACTTAGAATGAAGTGCAGCTGTAATGAAGCAGCCCACACAGGCTGTTCCTAAGGGTCAGTGTCTCTCAGGGTCTCCCTGGCTGGTCTGCTTTGCTGTGCAACAGCCAGTTCCCTCTTTCTGTGGTGCTCAATCCCGAAGTGTGGTACTTATATGCAGAGATTCAATCCACATGCACTATGTCTCCTGGTTTCTGCCTCATGATTCCTAATCCCTGTCCATCCCAGAGCCACTCTGTGATGGGATGTTTCACATTGACTCTCCCATGGACAGCAGACCTGATGGCTAGATTGGTTTTAGCAGCTCACTCCTCTGTTGGACGGATCTCATAGCAGACACATCATAGACTGCTGCCCAAAGTGCTGCAATTGGCTTCAGTTTGGGTTCCTAGTCTAATAAAGTAGGGCAGAGAACCTCCAGCTTTCTCAGTCCACACTTACCGTTGGTATCTCTTCAGTGTTTCCATGGTGTCCCCTTCCAAAGTAAACACTTTACAGCTCCATTTATTAAGTAGGTAAGTCCAAAAGTCCAATACGTGTTTATGTCCTAACAACTTAGTGGCCATTGGAAACAATTAAAAACTTAAGTTAAAATAAAAATAATATTTTATTTTACGGTTAAATAACTACCATTACTCAGTAGTGGAAAAATATGCACATTTTCTTAATTCTCATTTCTTGATCCATGTCAATTTTCATTATACATATATTTTTATATAGCAACCAGCCAAACCCCTGAAAGAAATATAGTGTGATCTAATGTTGAAAAAACTAATTATCCAAGCCAGAATTTTAGCAGCTTTTGATAGATGTCAAGTATCTTGTGTTTACTTCAAAAGTTGAAAATACCTGTTGGGGACCCCGTGAGTTTGCCGTTGGCTTCAGGTGCACCTCGGTGCAGTTGTGAACCACATTATAAAAATAAAGATGGCAGGTTGCATGATACATAATAACTTACACATGAACTAAACTTGGTATATTTTTTCTTAGAAGGAATTAGTAGTCATGGCAGAAATGCAGACCATCAAGGATAGTCAATCAAGTTAATTATGAAGTTTAGGTAACAGTTATAACAAGAGTTGTGAGAGAAATTAATTATCAAGGAGGAGTCTATGGAAAGGGGAGGTCATTCTGAAAAAATGAATAAAAGTTCTTACCTTGAGATGAAGATAGTAGGTATGTAAAGAGCTCAAGTGAGCCAGCAAAGCGACATGACTAGAAGGAGTGATCACTGAATGTGGCTTTAAGTGAGATTGCTCTCTCCAGTATGTGCATATTGGGTTATGTTGCAGAGATGCCAATGGCAATCTTCTGTAATCTTAGGTACAAAGTGATGAGGCCTTGGAATAAGCTGCTGTCTGTGGAAATAAGAAGTGGTGGCAGAGCTGTTTTGTCCCCCTGGAACTATGCTCCATCAATAAATACTTCTTTTTTCTCTTCTACAACTTGATGATCACCCTCTCCAACTGTTTCTTTTCCAACATCATTACAATGGAATCACTGAAATATAACTTCTTTTAAAAAAATCCTCACCTGAAGATATGCTTATTGATTTGAGAGAGATAGAGGGAAAGGGAGATGGGAGATAGAGAGAGGGAGAAACATTGGTGTGAGAGAGAAAACAGCAGTGGATTGCCTCCCATACACACCCAGACTGGGAATTGAATCCACAATTTAGGTATGTGCCCTGACCAAGAATCAAACTCACAACTTTCAGGTGTATGGGAAAAAACTCCAACCATTTGAGCCACCCAGTTGGGGTAAAATATAACTTCTTACTATTCCTATAAACAATATTAACTCTCATTCATTATTCTCCATAGTGCAAAACCTAACAGGCATTTCTCTTGTATTACCTTATTTAATTCTCAAAGCCCTGTCTTCTCTTACTGTTTCTTCTCTCTGGACACACTTTCTTCATCTTCTCTGCAGGCTTCTATTCCTCTGTTAGCTCTTTAAGTATACATTTTCTTTACAGCTTAGTGGCAGCCTTCTTCTAACTGTGTAAATATAGCATATCCTTGCATTAAGTTCTCCTCTTAATTATTAGCTTTTTCTCCAGTCAGGCTCCCAACCCAGGCTCATAAGCAGCTATGCTGAAACCATTGCTATGCCTCAACTGACTTACCACCTTCTTTTGTGCTTCTATGCCTTTTCATAATGTATGTCCTCCTTCCTGGACTGGCCACATAAAATGTAGAGCCAATCAATGCCCAGTAGAAATGTGTGACCTCTTGTCTAAAAAGTAAGAATTTCATGAAGGTGCCCTGACTGGTGTGGTTTAGTTGGTTGGACATCATCTTGCAAAGCCAAAGTTTGCAGGTTCGATTCCTGGTCAGGGCACATGCTTGGGTTGTGGGTTTGGTCCCCAGCTGGGGTGTGTATGAGAGGCAACCAATAGATGTTTCTCTTTCATGTCAATGTTTCTCTCCCTCTCTTTCTCCCTCCCTTCCCTTCTTCTTTGAAAATAAAATTAATAGAAAAGAACTTGAAAAAAAAACAGAATTTGAGAAATATGACATCAGGGCATTAAAGGAAGCACAGGTCCTTTCAAGTGTGATCCCTGTGTGTCTGCACAGGTCACAAACCCTGAAGTCACCCCTACCTTGTCTTCCACTAATCCTTTGGCACTCACTTCAAGTATCCTTGCTTCTAGGAGCCAGCCTGACTACCACTACTCCAACGCCCATACTTGGTAAGTGTCTCTTCTCTATGCTCCCACTGCTCTGGAGATCTTGACTCTGGCTTGCTTCACTTCCCCTTAGGTACCAGCCCCCTTGACTTCCATCTTGCCTGAACTGTGATATTGTTAATAGTAGGGATTGTGTATCTTTGCATCTTCAGCTCTTTGGACCATCCTTGGTAAAACTGAGTCTTTTGTGAATGTAAGGTAAATGAAAAATGTACATAGGACATAGGTTTGGACATTGAGGAAAAGAGAAAACAAATCTGATGATGTGATTCTATGGATGACAGTTCAGGAGGCAAAATGGAAAGGAAATTTGAAAGTTGAGGGGAGTCAATATTTCAGTCTAGAACTGGTTGAAAATCAAACAAATCTGACCTCCATATAGATGACCCTTGTTGAATGTATTTGGAAGCTTGCATACAAAATCCCGAGTGAGCTGGTATAGAGTATAACCTTACATTCAGGTTAACCCTACCAAAAACAAAACCAAAAACACAGTATTTGAGATGCGTCCTGTAAAGAACTAAGGTTTGTCCTATTATAAAGAAGGCATGGGGTATACCGAGGAAGAAGTGTGTTGCCGAATCATTCAAAGGGGCATCTAGTATGTATTTACACCAATTGCCCATCTTCTGCTCTATGTGTTGTGGGGAGAAGATGTGATAACCAGAATGCCAATCCCATGGTGCTACTCCAGACCACTATATCTGTTTCACATGCAAATGCTGGTATTGTTCAGACAACAGAGTGGTACAACCAGTGCCAGGATCATCTATACCATGCTCAGAGCATCATGCTGATTTCCTTAATACTGGTTTTAATTTAATTCCATAATATACATGTCTCATAAAACCTGTGTTTAAAAATATTTTTCATTTTATCATCTTACTATCAATTGGCTGCAAGTGAGCCTCTACATTTTTTAATAAAGGAGCATACTGTTGGCAGTAATGCCATAGCAAGAGTCCAGAACACTATGCCAGCATCATCAAATTTCTCAGAGGTGTAGTTTTATGCAACAAATCTGTCTGCAGAACCTAAGGGGGGAAAACAAGCCCAGGCAAGTGAAAGACTGAAAATTGTTAATATAAAGAACAGTTATAAATTGTGTGCATTATTTGATGCTCTACATAAGAGTATAATTGTTAGCAGATTTTTAATTGTAGAAAATAAAACTAAAATATAGGAAAGAAACAGAAATATATGACTGTTGAAGGGGTGTTTTGTTTTCTCCAGTTGGTCCTGAGTTGGGGTCAGAAACAGGCCATTGTCATCCACTTCCTGACAGTTCTGGAATGATTGTTGTGGAGACTGTGGGTCAGAATTCTACCCTCATGAGTGCTCTGGCCCTTGTCCATTTGTATATTCAGTCTCTCAATAGTAATTGCTCACGAGAAGATATCATAAGTGGTTGGAGTTAAAATTGAAGTACCATAAGGATTTGTGATACACTAGGAGAAAATAAATAAAAGGCTAACTATAGTTTTTGAGTGCCTAATATGTTATAAGAACTATGTATGGCACTTATTTTTATATATTTGACAATGAAAATAAAAATATTATATTATTGACTCTACACTGAGGTGGAGGAATACATTTATAAAATTTGAACAACTTGTCAGGAACATAGTAAGTGGCAGAATAAGGTTTTTGAATATGTTGGTTTGATATGGTTGAACACTACTTAACACTACTTCTAATGTTACATATAGGTATAATGTGATTCTATTATGAGGCTATTGGAATGAATGATTAGGGTGGTTTAATTATGAGTAACAAATAATCCAACTTAAGCTTTCCACTTTAGGGTAATTAATGTTCATGCATGGGCTGTAGGTTGGACCCAGATATCTAGGAAAACCATCAAGGAAACTTTCCCAGAGGCTCAGCTCCTTCCTCAGGCTGATGGCTCTTCTCTGTGGCTGCAGAAAGACTGACAACACTACCAACCCTGAGGCCATGGCCTTCTCCATCTGTGATGAGGAGGTAGAGACTGAGATACATAGAGAGAGGAGGGGGGCTTTATTACTTTTTTCCTCAGAAGCACTAAGAACCTATATTTTTCCCCAGTGAAAAGAAGGAATGGGTATTGGAGAAGCAACTACAGTGTGTGACATAATAAAAGGAGACATTCTCTTTATATTAGTACTCAAATTTGGAATAGTAAAAAGAACATTGTCAATGATTACATACTTAGTCATCTCACAGCATTAGTTTAAAGTAGCAATTTTTAGGACTTATTTTTTAATTTTATGATTTTCTTAAAAGTTCAGGGTATAGGATCCTAAATTTTAACTTTTTATTGTTTTAAGAGATTCTGACTAATAAAATACATTCCAATGCCAAAAGAAATTGGGAAATAAAGCAAAATTTAATTGTCAATAATCTCTGAGTTCAGAGAAAACCGCAAATAATATTTTTGATTTTCCAGCCTCTATACACACATATTATATTATTATTTAAAGCATAAATTGCCAGCTGTGTTTATGTATCCTAACTTTTGTTATAATTCACTAACATTGTAAATTACCTTTATAAAATATTTTCTCATTTTTCCTACTATTTCTTTTTTTTTTTCTAAGTAAAGAAAATGGCTATGAAGTTTATTATTTTAAAATAATAATGAGTACTATAATGTTAATTCCCTTTATGACCCCTTGCTTATATTTTTTTAAAATATATTGTATTGAATATGCTATTACAGTTGTCCCATTTTCCCCCTTCATTCCCCTCCACCCTGCACACCCCCTCCCACCCACATTCCCCCCCTTAAGTTCATGTCCATATGTCATAAGTTCTTTAGCTTCTACATTCCCCATACTATTCTTACCCTCTCCCTGTCTATTTTCTACCTACCATCTATGCTACTTATTCTCTGTACCTTATCCCCTTTCTCCTCCTCCCACTCCCTTGTTGCTAACCCTCCATGTGATCTCTATTTCTGTGGTTCTGTTCCTGTTCCAGTTGTTTACTTAGTTTGTTTTTGTTTTAGGTGTGGTTGTTAATAATTGTGAGTTTGCTATCATTTTATTATACATGTTTTTTATCTTCTTTTTCTTAGATAAGTCCCTTTAACATTTCATGTAATAAGGGCTTGGTGATGATGAACTCCCTTAACTTGACGTTATCTGAGAAGCGCTTTATCTGCCCTTCCATTCTAAATGAAAGCTTTGCTGGATAGAGCAATCTGAGATGTAGGTCCCTGCCTTTCATGACTTGGAATATTTCTTTCAAGCCCCTTCTTGCTTACAAGCTCTCTTTTGAGAAATCAACTGACCGTCTGATGGGAACTCCTTTGTAGGTAACTGTCTCCTTATCTCTTGCTGCTTCTAGGATTCTCTCCTTCATTTTAATCTTGGCTAATGTGTTGGGAACTGCCCTGCCTGGTGTCAGAAGCTGTAACCCCCACCTAGGCTAAGGCTGAGGGAACGACCTTGGAACCACAAGCCAGCAAGGAGACAAAAGCTTACCTCCCTGGCAGGAGTGCCGCTTCTGCTCTTTTTACTTCACCCTGCCTGGACCCCAATGCTTGGTTGGTTAGCCAATGACGGGTAAGATTCCCCAAGGGGGAAATGACCTAAGATAGGCACAATCACGTGGGAGGCCCCCAAGGAAGGACTTTGGGGGCTATGGCAAAAGGGGGTGATGGACCCTCACCCCTCAGCTTTGACAAAGCCTGAGTGCTCATTCCATCCAGGAGAAAATCTCCTTATCTCTTGGTTGCCTTAGTTCCCCTTGCTCCACCTAAGCCTGAAACAATGACAGGGTGGTGCAGCCCTGTACTAGAAAGGGCAGGTTCCCTGGGTGATCAGGCCTAAGAAATAATATGTAAAATCCTGTGATACTTGCTTTGTTTAGAATGCTGTCAATTGAATGAAAAGGGTCCAAGGAGGAAGTAAGTTTGTTCCTCAAAGTTTTACAGCTCTTTGACCCTGACTCAAAGTAGGCCCTCAGACTTCTTTGTTACTTGATCCTTACTTCCCCGCAATGAGTAATGAGCTTTACCTGAATTCTTGTACAAACGAACCCAATAAAAAGCCTGCTGGGACAGTAGAACGCGTGTCCTCCCTTGTAGCGGGTGGCCAAGACGCTTTCCACTTGGAGAGTGTCCCCTCCGTTCCGACTTCTCCACAGAAAATTGCCTGTTTCTGTGTATGTTCATTTCTCGTGTGTCGATGAGCCATCCGCCGCAGCGTTCTGCGGTCACTGCCGGTCGGTGATCGCGCATCACTAATGTAATTATGATGTGCCTTGGTGTGTTCCTCCTTGGGTTGAACTTCTTTGGGACTCTCTGAGCTTCCTGGACTTCCTGGAAGTCTATTTCCTTTGCCAGACTGGGGAAGTTCTCCTTTATTATTTGTTCAAATAACTTTTCCACCTATTGGTCTTCCTCTTCTCCTTCTGGTACCCCTATAATTCAGATGTTGGAAAGTTTAAAGGTGTCCTGGAGGTTCCTAAGCCTCTCCTCATTTTTCTGAATTCTCATTTCTTTATTCTTTTCTGTTTGGTTGTTTCTTTTTTCCTTCTGGTTCATTCCATTCATTTGAGTCCCAGTTTCCTTCTCATCACTATTGGTTCCCTGTGCATTTTCCTTTATTTCACTTAGCATAGCCTTCATTTCTTCATTCACTTTGCAACCAAATTCAACCAGTTCTGTGAGCATCCTGATCACCAGTGCTTTGAACTGTGCATCTGATAGGTTGGCTATCTCTTCGTCACAAAGTTGTACTTTTTCTAGAGCTTTGATCTCTTCTTTCATTTGGGCTTTTTTTTTTTTTTTGGTCTCATCAGGCCCGTTATGTAGTGAGGGGCAGAGCCGTAGGTGTTTGCCAGGGCGTGGCAACCTACGTCACTATGTTGTGATGCTGTTTGTCAGGGAGGGGTCCGAGAGGGAACGATGGCACTTGCTCCACTCTCTGCTGGATTTCAGTTCCTTCCTCAGCTTCCCCCAGGCAACCTGGGCTTTTCTGGTGCTGATTCCTGTATGGGTGGGCTTGTGTACATTCTAGTACCCTGTGGGTGTCTCCAGCAAACTCTCCTGTGAGGCTGGGAATCTCTCCCGGCACCTCAATCCCCACAGGTGTTTTCAATTATTGTTTTGAGGCTTTATTTCCCCACGCTCAAGCCCTAGGTTGTGTGGTCTGTCTCGCTCCCCAGTTTCACCTGGCTTATCTGCGTGAGAATGTGGGACCTCCTGGTTCACCAGCTGCCTTGCATGCTGCACCCCTCCACAACCCGCTGCCTCGCTGGGTCCGCCCGCTGTCACCCAGCACCTAGGGGTCCACCAGCCACCACTTTTTTTGCCACGACCCCTCCCCACCCCACTGCCCAATTCCACCCCTTCTATCAGTCTGGACGAATGTGTCTACATTAACTCCTTGGTTGTCAGACTTCCATACAGTTTGATTTTCTGTCAGTTCTGGTTGTTTTTTATTTTTAAATTGTTGTCCTTATTTTGGTTGTGCAATGAGGCACAGTGTGTCTACCTACACCTCCATCTTGGCCATAACTTTCTTGTTTTTCCTACTATTTCTAATCCCTTGAATTGAATGTTCACTTTATTTTATTTCATTCATTTTTATTAAGTAATATTAAATTTTAAGGATGTAGTTTTTTGAAACATAGCTTTGGTCACACTGAATATTTTTGTAGCAAGTCTTTTTTGGTGTATAGTTGGTCAAGTCTTCAGTTTTAGTGAACCATTTAATCTATATATAATTCACTAAATGTTTAAAGTAAATGCTAATGTTAGAAAAAACTGGGTAAAATGTATTGAAGCTTTTGTATCTTTTTAAAACTTTACTAGTAGATTAATTCTCATAAAAAATCAAAACCATTAGTGTAGCAAAAATTTTCATCAAGGGGTCCATCTTGAGGTACAACTTTTATATTTATATATAGTTTTAAATTTACTGAATTTATTGCAGTGACATTGGTTAATAAAATTATGTAGGTTTCAGGTATACAATACATGACTTGTATTCTATAATATATGACTTGTATGTTGTATTGTGTGTTCATCATCCCAAGTCAACTTTGCTTCCATCACCATCTATCTCTCCTTTATCCTCTTCTACCTCCAACCACCCCCTTTTTCCTCTGGTAATCACCATGTTGCTGTCTGTGTCTATGAGGGGTTTGTTTTTTTTGCTTAATATTTTCACTTTTTCACCTTCCTCCTTTCTGACAGCTTTCAGTCTGTTTTCTGTATCTATGAGTCTGTTTCTATTTTGTATGTTAGTTCATTTTGGTCATTATATTCCACATATCAGTTAAATCATATGGTATTTGTATTTCTTTGACTGTCTTATTTCATTTAGCATAATGCTCTCCTGTGCCATCCATGTGTCACAAAAGGTAAGACTTCCTTCTTTTTTATGGATGAGTAGTATTCCATTGTGTAAATGTACCACAGCTTTCTCATCTACTCATCTACTGATGGACACCTGGGCTGTTTCCAAACCTTGGCTATTGTAAATAACACTGTGATGAACATAGAGGGTGTGTATATTCTTTCAAATTAGTGTTTCATGTTTCTTTGGATATATTTCCAAAAGTGGAATCACTGGGTCATTAGGCAGTTTCACTTTAAATTTTTGAGAAAACTCCATGCTGCTCTCCACAGTAGCTGCACCAATCTGCTTTCCCACCTACAGCGTATGGAGGTTCCCCTTTCTCCACATCCTCACCAACACTTGTTTGTTGATTTATTAATGATAACATTCTGAGAGTGAGATGATATCTCCTTGTGGTTTTAATTTGCGTTTCTCTGATGATTAGTGATATTGAGCATCTTTGCTTTTCTTTTTATTGTTATTCAAGTATAGTTGTGTAAATGTATCACAATTTTCTGACCCATTCGTTTACTGATGGGCTCCTAGGTTGCTTCCAGCACCTGGCTACTGTAACTTGTTCTGCTATGAACATTAGGGTGCATAGGTTCTTTTTTTTTTTTTTTTTTGGTCAATGTTGCCTTTTAAAAAATGTATAATACAAGGAATCCCCATATACCCTTTATATTCTCCAATATAACCACAACACAGTGATCAAAAATAGAAAGTAAATGTTAGTAAAATGCTATCCACTAAATCTGCAAACTTTGTTTAAATGTTGTCAGTTACCCAACTATTATTCTTTTTCTGTTCTAGGAGATGATCCTGTACCTCCTTTCCATAGTTATCTTGAGTCTTTAGCCTGCTCCCATCTGGGAGAGTTTATTACTCTTCCTTTGTGTTTTAGGACTCTGGCATTTGGGAGTGTTCCAGCCAGTTATGTTCTCGAATGCCCCTTAGGTTAGGTTTGGCCAATATTTCTTTGTGGTTAAATTTCGGTTAAATATTTTTTACATGAATACCACAGAATTTGTGCTTTTCTTAGTCTATCAAGTCAGGAGGTATATGGTGTTAAATATGTGTCATTACTGGTGATGTTAACTTTGGTCACTTGGATAAAGTACAATTTTAATTTCTCCCTTTGCCATTGTTAAATATTTTGTGTGGTGACATTTTTAGAGTATGTAAGTACTCTTTGTCTTTATACTTTTGTCCACTAATTTTAGCATCTTTGATAAATCTTGCCTAAAACAAATTTGACTGTAGTGTTTGTAAATGATGACTTTCTATTTTCATTTCTTCTACATTCACAGTATATGTTGGAATTAAAACCATAAGAAAAAGATTGTCCTTATCCCCCATTTACTTATTTATTGATTATTTATATCAGCAGAGATGGGTATTTGTTTTATTTTATAGATTATATTACATTACTGTTATTAATTATTTTGTACCTCAAATTGTCCTAAATTCTAATTGCATTTCTAAATATTTTGGTCCACATTTTTAATACATGTTCTTTAGCACAACAATATATGCTTTTTTCAGTTTTTCTAATTTTATTTATCTACTCAAAGTCTACTAGTAACAATGAAATAAATATCTGCAATTACATGGTACAGTTTAACAAAACCCATTGTTCTGTACTTAGAGATTTTCAAAATGTTATAAAAAGTGCAGTGAGTTATTAACATGTATGTAGTTCCTTTATTTCAATGGTCTTGACTCACTACTAGTCCCTTCTATATCTGTAAAAATTAATATTACCCATTCCTCTGAAAAAAGGCATTAAAGCACTAGAAAATTACATATAAATCTGACCTATTCATATTAGCTTTAATCAGAATTATATAATCTGCAATATAAGAAAAATAGAATCTAATAATGCTCAAAAACATTTAATGCAAATTGTAAAACATTTATCAATAGGAAAAGTCCTCATTATTTTTTAAAAGTTTATTGCCTCAATAGAGGACAGGCAGAAAGAGACCAGAGGAGAGAGAAGAGGGAATTTCAGGATAAAAGGGGAAGGGTTTACAGGAACAAAGTTAAAAGACACATGGACAAAAACTAGGGGAAGGGTGGTAATGGGAGAGAAGTTGGGAGGGAGTGGTGGGTGGGCTGGAATGGGAGTAAAGGGGAGAAAACTGTACTTGAACAATGATGAAAAAATATATATATAAATTTTAATTTTCAACAAAGGTATGAATTTAAATATTGAGATGTCACTGAAAAAAATAAACACAATAAGGAAAAAAAACGTTTATTGCCTCAAACACTATTGTGTCTGGCAATAATATTATGACCTCTGCTTTGTTTTTATTTTTATTTTCTTGTAGTTTTCACACTTCTTTTTCCTATGTTCATGCAATTTTCTACTTAAAATTTGACTGGTCATTTTCATAAGAGGAAATTTACACATCCACACTTATGTCACCATTAAAGAGTTCCTGATTTCTGACCTGATTTCTAAAGAGTTTGTTTCTGACAAATTACTATCAGTGAATATACAAACAATTTATGGTGGTGATAATAATGAACCTGGGTAGGATATGATTTGAGGTTTATAACACAAACTCAGCTAATGTTGGTCTTGACTAATAAATCAACATCTAATGCTCTGCTATCAAATACTAATTAATTCTTCCTTTCCTCCCTCATATTAATTTAGTGTCATTCCAGGTCTTTAGGGGAGAGTGCTTGCATCTTTCAGCAGGAAAACTCTTACGCCTTGCCAGAGATTTTTATTAATTGCAGTAAATGTAGGGATTTTGGACAATGAAATTTAGAAAAGAAAGATGAGTCTGGAAGACAGTTCTCCCTTTTGGCAAGTATGATATTTTAGAATCTCAATAAATCTTTATACCTAATAGAACTGAAGTAATTTCTTCACATCTGTTTTACTACTCAAATATTCTGATAATCCTCCTAAAGGACTCATATTAGCAACAACTTGAAAATACAAAATAAAATAAGTGCAATAAATTAGTTCAGTAACCATAGTCATAATAGTATATTTCACTCTGATGACAAAGACAATATTTGTATATAATCTATATTCACACATAGCTAAAATATCCATTTCAATATTTTAAAATTCTGGTAGCCAGGTGAATTTTTTTCATATAATTACAAGCATCTGTTTTGGATATTTCACTTTTTTTTCTGAGTTTGTTTGAAGGACCATCCAAAAGTCATATGATGAAATCTCTTCTAACAATATGGTATTGTGAGGAATTAAATAGAAGGTCAGGGTGCTATGAAGCTTGAATGGCTGATAGCTAGATACTCTCTTTGTATCTTCTTCCATGTATATTAGAGGAGAGATGAAACTAAATGTCATAAGGGAGAGAAGACCCAACGCGTGGTAAATCCTGCCTCAGATGCCTGTGTGGGTCTACGGTAATGTCATCTCTCTGAGTCCACTGCCTCATGTATCTCAAGACTAAGAGCTGAGCAGAGTGGAAGAAAGGTAATGAAGGATTACTTCCAGGGAGAGGAGTAGTTTACCCAATAACTTGGGTCAGAAACAGGAAAACTCTGAGTTGGTCTGTCTTTCCAAACTAATACTAGCTTTTGGGCATGAAGATTTTTCATTCCTTATTGAACTTTTTTAAACAGTTTAGAATTTCAGGAATGCACGGAAGAGTTTAGACATCACGGCATGCTTGGAAAGGACCCCCTACTTCAGTGTAGATCTGGAGTGAACTAAGGAGCCTGCAGGGCCTGCTGATGAGGAGGGGAATGAGTCAGAGTCTTGCAGTCAGCCCATTATGTGGGTCTGAGAGCTTTGGAGTTCAATGTCCAACTTGCCTAAGGCTGGTTTGGTGAAGCTATTCAGGTCACACTCAGGACCCATGGCTCCCTTAGCAGTGGTAAACCAGGAGGGGGAAAAGTACTTAAAATGATGCTATATGAACGATGTGCTGAAAGAAATATAGGTGTTTGGGGAAACAATATTATTTTATCACCACCAAGACAGCATTTAGCATACTGCAAGAAGTAAAGCAGATTCCAAATGCATTAAAAGTATGAACAGGGGAAAAACACACCTACTCAGCAAATTGAGTTCAATGTGTGCAAAGTTCAAAGAAAGATAAACAGCGGTAAAATTTTCTGGTCAAGGGTCACCATGCTCTTAAATGACAAGCTGCCAAAGGTGAGTGTAGGCCTACACTTTGCTAGAAACTTCATTTAAAAACTAGATGCTCAAATAAATCAATTGCATTAGGAACCTTGAGAAAGGCAGGGAAAAAAAAACATGAAACACAGACCAATCTTTCTTTTAGGTTTTAGTTTAGATTACTACACATGAAAATATGTGAGATGTTTTACCTTTTAGCTTCTATTTTATTAGTGAAGTTGAATGTATGAGTTCCTAAGACTTTACACAGAATTACGTAGATTGGGTACATGTGTTGTTATTTCTAAATACCCATTGAATTTTGTACCTACCCAGCAACATTTTTTTTGTTTCTCTGGAATTCCTACAAGTATACAATTATACATCAAAACAATTCTTGTCTCTAAAGAGAGTTCTCTTCAAGTCTAAATTTGTTAAGAAATATTTATTAATATTTCCAGCACCTATAGGTTATATTAAAAACAGAGTCTCCTGTGGAAAATTTTAGTTCACATATCTTATGCTCATGATTTTAAACTGCATTTTAAAAGTGACATATAGCCGTGGCTGGTGTAGCTCAGTGGACTGAGCATGGACTGTGAACCAAAGGACCGCAGGTTTGATTCCGAGTTGGGACACATGCCTGGGTTGCAGGCCAGGTCCCCAGTAGCAGGCATGTGAGAGGCAACCACCTATTGGTGTTTCTCTCCCTCTCTTTCTCCTTCCCTTCCCTTCTCTCTAAAAATAAATAAATAAAATATTTTAAAAAATAAATAAAATAAAAGTGACATATAAGATACATTGTTAAAATTACTATCATCCATGTCCCAATCCTCTAATTTATTTTGGATCTTTTTTACAATTTAGCACTAAATGCCGTGTGATAGAGATAATTGTATTCTTGTCATTTTTCCTACCAGGGTAGAAGAGTCTTGCAGTTAGTATCCTTGTTTCATTTTCTTTCTATGGACCTACAGAAGCATCTCACAAAATGTTCTTTAATGATAATGGGTGTTAGGAGAAATGAAGAGTCTCTAGTCGTATAAGCATAGGAAAACTGTATTAAGAAAATCAAAACAATTTAATATATTATGATTCTTCAAAAGTTAGATAGGTTTTGATTTGAACCCCACATATATTTCATTGCCCATTAAAGTATTTTTGTTGATGTCACAATAAAGATATAGACTATTTCCTCATCCTACAAGACCCTTTGTGTCCCGATCTCTCATTTCCCTTCTCCTCCCAAACCCAGGTAACCATTGCTTCGCTTTCTGTAAATGCAAAATAATTGTGCCAGTTTTAGAATGTAATACCAGTGATAACATATCCTCTTGTCTATCTTCCTTCACTGATTAAAGTGTTTTGATATATATATTATTAATAAAAGAAATAAGATACTCACTTTGATTGCCTAGTACTATCTTATTGGTAACTAGACCACACTCTGTCAATCCATTCTTCTGTTATTGGACTTTTGGGTTGATTTCAGTTTAGTGTATAAAGTATGAAGTTACTTGGTATGATTCTTTATTGACATGTTTTCATTTTCCTTTGATTAATGCCAAAGGGTAGAATTGTTGAATCACATGCTCAGTATATGTTTAACTTTTGAGAAATTTACAAATCATTTTCTATCCCCATCAGCAATGTATGAAATTTCCCATTTCATATCCTTATTAGCATGTAGTGCTTTTTTTATTTTAACCATTCATTTGTGTGGGAATGTTTTTTCCAGTTTATTTTTCAGTTCTATTATTGCCACTTGAAATGGAAAGAAAAGCTTTATTTTTACTTCTTGTTAGTATTTATCATTTCTCATTCACTGAAAACATACCTTTATTTATTAAAATACATATAATGGCTGCTTTAAACTTATTGTCCGTTAGTTGACACATCTGGTTCATCTCAGGATCAGACTCTTTATTTCCTTTCCTTCTGAAAATGTGTCCTATTTTCTGTGTTTTTCCTATGTCTGTGAATGTTGGGTTCTATCTTCGGTATTATGAATATTAACTCCTAGATTAATTTCTGTATTCTGATTATTAATTTCTGGATCTTGAATATTAACTTCTGGATTAACATTGTGAATTCTGTTACATTTCTTTGATGAATTTCATACATTTTACCAGATACTTTTCTTGGTTGCATTTAGAGTTGCAAACTATTCCTTGAGAGGCAGCTCAGGTCTTAGCTCAGATCATTTGTCTATAGCTGAGATGTTTTCAGTTCATCCTACACTTTCAGGTTCAGGGGTCAGCAGAGATGTGGGTGGAAGGGTTAGGGTGATAGCCTGTCTAGCTCTTTCTCTTGTGGGATTCCCCCAGTCTCTTCAGTAGTAGGGTTCCCAACCTCACTGTTCTGCTCAGATGTCCCTGGCCAGGAATCCTGTGAGTGTTTTCCATGCTTGCCGCCCCATTACCACTGTGCAGGCCAGAGAGACTGCACTTGGCTCCAGGCTAAAAGCAAAAGAATCTTTATAGCTCCCAGTCTCCAGTCCTTTCATAAAGTGAGCACACCTCGCCAGTCTTCCTACTTCTGTTTATTCTTCAGTACCTGTAGGTAGTTGCTTTTTGTTTTCTGTCCAAGATTTTTAGTTGTTTTTTCAGAGGATTATGTGGTAGGGACATAGTCTGCAACACTTAGAAGCAAACATCCATCCATGTTGTAGCTTATATTTTAACTGTCATTTAATGAACAGAATTTATTAATTTGAATGGACACCAATATATCATTTTTTTCACTTTATGACTGACTATCACTTCTTATGTGCTATTTATCTAGTCCTGGTAATTCAACTTTCCTTTTATATTTTCTTCCAAAACTTGCAGTACTTAACCTTCTCATTTAGAAAAATTAACCAGAATAATTTTTACATGTGCTATGAGTTATTCATCATAATTTTTAACCAATAAAAACACTTTGATATGAGTTTGAATTTTTTATTTTAATATAGAGAATTAAAGAGCTACATTTCAGCTTAGCTAAGTAACTCCACAGAAAAAAATCCAAGTAAATGCTAGGTAAAACCCCAGAAATTTTAAAATTTACTTATGATTAAAACTAACTCAAATATCTTCACATTAGCTACAAGAATAAAACAATCAGTTGTCAGCAATTAATCAGATTCTTAGTGAAAGTACCAACTATTTAGACTGTTAAAATGACATCAACAAAAATGTTTTGATCAAATTCACTTTTCTCAGGCAACTAAATTAAGTTTCTCAAGTCAAGCATGTAATTAAAATCCTTTCCTTTCTGGTATATATACTTTACCCATTAAGCATGCTTGAAATAGTTCTTATTTTGTAATTTAAAATAGAAGAGTACTTTAGTCCCTTCCCTTTATGATGAACCTTTAAGTACATAAAAATTTAACAACAAATCTAGACACTTCTACTCACTGTATCTTAAAATAAATAAAATTATATTAAGTCTACATGCTTAAGGTATATATTTAAAATACTCCATAGTTTCTGTTGCTTCTCTAATTATTTTTTTAGATAACTTTTTCTGTATAAAACAGAAGAAGGTGAAGAGAAATGAGTGAAAATAAGCACCTGAAAATAGAACAAATAATTAGAAAGTTAAAAATGTAATGATAGGTATTTCAAAGAATAAACAAAACCATAATTTCTTAAGTAAAATTTAAACTAATTATTTATTGATATTTTTAACAAGTTCAGTTTTTAGGAAATATTATTTTCCATAGAACTTTGTCCCCAAATATAATATTTTTCAAAATGTGATTAATGCCGTTGATAGTATGATAGTCTCCTGGGTTGTCCTGATAAGGAACTTGACCCCTAGGTATATACAGTACTTTGATAAATAACCCAGGCAGTATACATGTGTGTTCACTATAACTGTTGAAGTTTATCATCATAATTCATTTTGATTAGAAAAAAAAGAAATCAGAGCACATTTCAATACTACTATTACTATTTGAACATCTGGAGATACCTGTACATTATCATTGATTACCGAATACATTACAGTGGGATTAAAAAATAAAACCAATAAAATGTGGTCAAATATAGTTGAATAACTTTTTATAAGTAATAAATGGATAAGTTTCCACTGACTATGGGCCTATTTTATATGATCGATTTCATAATCATGTTCTCCTTTTCTCTTACATCTATATTTCTTTTTCTAATTTAGTTATGAAAAAGATGATAAATTTCTTATGTCAACTTGACTGGACCACAGAGTGCCCAGATGAGTGGTCAGACATAATTCTGGGTGTTTCTGTGAGGTTGTTTTTGGGTTACATTAACATTTGAATCAGTAGACTGAGTCAGAGAGATCGCCTTCTTCTATGTGGGTGGGTCTCATCCAATCAGTTGAAGGCTGGAACAGAAAAAAAGGCCAACCTTTTGCTGAACAAGAGAGAATTCCTCCTACCAGCCTTCAAACTTGGAAAGGTTTTCTTTTGTGTGTTTGCTTGTTTTACTGACTTGCAGTGAAACAATAGTCTTCTCTTGGGTCTGGAGCCTGCCCACCTTATACTGGAGCTACAAAATCAGCTTCCTTGGGTCTGCAGCTTGTTGACTCACCTTGCAGATTTTGAGACCTGTCAGCCTCCATAATCACATTAGATCATCCCTTATAATAAATCTCATATGTTTTTATTAGTGTTAAGGAAAGACATTACAGGCTTGCCCTCCCTGGCTGGAGAGCAGAATTGGAGCGTGGCTAGCCTAAAAAGAATGAGCAGACCTGAAGCCTCAGACTGAAAGCTGGTCTGATGTATTTTCTGCTGCTGCAGTGACAGAAGCACTTGCTCAGCATTCGGTGTCAGAGGATGCAGGAGAAGGCCTGCTGCTTGGGGAGTTGGTGTCAGGTAAACCAGTTTCAATTTATACCATTATTGAGACCCCTGATTACATCAATAATTTGCAGTGCTTGGTCTCCTGCTGCCCCTGTGCCCTTGACCTTTGTTGCCAGACCCCATACATGGAAGATGGGTTTGGCCATGGATTTGGCCATGGGTTTGGCCATCAGTTTGGCAGCCAGTTTTTCTGTGACAGAAGTGAGGCAGCCAGATGACCTGACCTCACAGGAGCCCCGTGGGCTGATGGAACTGTTCAATGGCACGCTGCACAGTGTCCTCTGAGTAACTCTGCCCACTGCCCTGTCCCATCACCAAGTTTGCCAAGGCAGAGGTGGCGGGGGCAGCTATGTGTGTCTGTTTGGAAGAGGCAGTTGGCTGCTTCCTTACCTTCTCTGGAACACCTCTGGCTCCCTAGCTCCCATGTGTTCCCTAACCTCCAGCATGCCTCCCAAATCCCCAGCTCTCACCAGAAGCAGTACCTTCTCCAGTGCCAGGAGAACCTGCTCTCAGCTGCCCAGATTCCATGGGACAACATAATTGCCTTGTGCATCAGCCACAAGCTGAGGCACTGGATGCTCTCCCCAACACTCATCCCACCCCACCCCACCCCCAACCTTCCTTCCCATCACTTCAGAGGTGCTGAGTAAAGATGATAAGATATATGTATATATTTTTAAAAATCATTTGAAAAAATATAATGTGCATTTGTTGGGAGAACAGGCCAGAATGCAGATGAAGAGTGAGCAACATCTGAGTCAGGGAAGTTTGGGGATAAAGTCTTTTCATCTTTCTGCAAACAGTGTTCCTACTCTATTACATCATGGACACCGTATAGGGAAGAGGGCCATGGAACGCACTGGAAACAGGAAGATTCCCAGCATGGAGGATCTGAGGCATGGAGCCTCTGCCCAGGAGCTCCCGGCCCAGTGCCTGTTCAGCTGTGTTCAGGAGAGCAAGAGGTTAGAAGATCAGCCTCAGCAGTGACTGAAGACTCAGGAGCATTTACAGATTTAGCTTCCCTTCTCCTCTACTTTCCTTAGGCTCTGGTGTCTCCACCTTAGACTCTGGAAGCTGTGATGAAAACATCTGCAACTGCTAGCTCTCAGAATGAAAGGGTAGGGGAGCAACTGCAGCTGTCAGAGGAAACAGACACATCTCTGTCCCAACCTGAAGCACCTAGGAAATCTGATCCCAAGTTCAAGGAAAGAGGAGGCTGCCTCCGAGCTCCTTCTCTCTGCACTGCTGGATATGGTAGACATTTCAGCTGTCTGACCCAAGAGCAGGAGGATCTCTCCAGAAGATGTTCTGTTTTTATTCAAAATAATGTTATTCTCAGATGCCTGATGCTTTGGTGGAAATGTGTTTATTAATCATGCAAATAAACCATTTGAATGTCAAAAAAGTGACATTGTATAAAAATAAGGGGGCAATTCTTCAAGGAAACATTACAATTCACAATGAATACGTATGTACTAATAAAGCATCATAATATATAAAGAAAAAACTGATAGAACTATAAAGAAAAGTAGATAAATACACTGTCATATTGGAGATTTCAACACACCTCTATTGGTATTTGACAGACAATGCAGGCACCAAATCAGTAAGGTTATAGTTGAATAGCACAATCAATCAACTGAATTTCAACAGTGGATTATACATTTTTTTTTCAAACTCACATAGATAGACCATACTCTATGGTACAAAACACAAAGATAAACCATAGTCTATGGTATAAAACGTACCTTAGCAAATATAAAAGAACAGAAGTCATACAAAGTAGAGTCTCATCATACAATGAGATTGAGCTGGAAGTCTTGGATCAAAGAAGTCTTAAGAGAATTAAAAAATATTTTAAACTAAATAAAAGATTTTCGGTTTTAAACTGAAATTTAAATTCAAAAATAAAACATCAAAATTTGTAGGATGCAGTAAAAGCAACACTTAGAAGGAAACTTTGAGCATTGAATGCATATATCAGAAAAAAGATAGGTCTAAAATCAATAACTTAAGCTTCTACTTTATGAAACTAGAGAAAAAAGAGGAATATAAATCTAAAGACAACAGAAGAAAAGAAAAATTAAAGTGAAAATAAATGAATTTAAAATCAAGAAAACATAAAAAATCGATTAAATAAAAATCTGGTTATTTGAAAAGATAAATAAAATGGTAATCTCCTAACAAGAAAAAAAAGACTAAACAAAAAAAAGAGAAAATATAAAAATTTTTAATATCAAATACAAAATAAGGGCCCTCACTAATGAATCCATGAACATAAAAAGAGTAATAAAGGAACCTTGTGAACAACTCTATGACCTAATTTTATAGCTTCAATGCAATGTATCAATTCTTTGAAAGAGACAGTCTATCAAATAACCCACAGAGACATGTTGTTGGGAAACCACTGAGATCCCCAGCTGGAGTGTTCACACTTATGAGAATTGCCAGGATTTCCTCAGTCATCCTGTCTCTGAGCTTTTCTCTCCTTCAGTCACTCTCTCCTCACCAAGAATTCCAACTTGAACATTAGACTTCTTTCTCTACTATATGCTTATCTTAATACATCTTCATATTTTCAAACTATTGTGTCTTTCTGCCATCCTAAATAATTTTCAGGCATGCACTATATCTCTCTAATTCTTTCTGCATTTAGGTCTCAACTGCTATAATACCTACTGGTTTAAAAAATTCAGTCATTTCAGTTTTTCAGCTTTAGATTTAAATTTGGTTATTTTAAAAATGTATTCCGTTGTTCTTCTATCCTTTTGCTGTTTAATCATTTTTAATAACCTCTTCAGCTTGCTTTTCTCTGTGTGTTGTGATCATTTCTTTTTAACTGTAATCTCGACTTTATTACAAGTGTACATTTGAGAATATTCTGCAGAGTGGGTGAAGTGCCATTCTCAAAAAGTATTTGCATCTTTTCTAGGTGTACTACAAATCTGGGACCACAGTGAATTAATTTGTCTTCTACAAGTATTTTATTTATGTATAGATAGATTATATGAACATAGCCCTTAATATCATAGGTGGGTTAGTTTTTCTTATGAATTTTAAGAAGAAATTTTGTTTTTCCTCCTTCCCGGGCCCAGACCCTTTTCTGGTTGAGTCTGTGGACCCAGGTGTCTCCGGAGCACCATTACTGAGGTGTAAACTTCTGGGTCCTATTACACTCTACACTCTGGTCATTCCTTTCTTTATCTTCAGTTTTTAAATCAAAACTCATGTACACCAGGTTTTATCAGATGTTTAAGAGTGAAATCCAGATTTAATATTTAATTTTTCTCTTGAATTCTCTTTTTTAATTTGTTTTCAGCTTTTCAAAATGCCTTACTTTTTTTGACAGCTGAATAATGTAATGTGTATGTATGTGGGTGTGTGTTTAAATTTTCTTCCAGCAAATTTAGCTGTTTTCAGCGGAATGGTTTTTGTCAGGATTATCTGACAGCTATCCTTTCTTCCTCTACTTTTTTTTTTTTTGACATTTCTTCCTATTTTCCTGAGCTTCCCATGTAAACTGGCCTATCCTTCTAGTGATGGATCAATTCTTCACATTATTTCCTTTGGCCTTCCATCAAACTGAACTTTCTTAGCATTTCCAGATGAGATAAATTAATCCATACAATGAAACTGTAAGTAAAAATATTAGTATAATAATATAAAGAGAGATTGGCTGAGATTCAAATCCATAGGTTCAGTCATGTGCTTTAGACAGGGTCTTTTCATCTCCACAGAGCTCTCACCCACCTTCCCCCCCCCCCATAAAATTAGGGTCAGAGGATCATAAGAGATATGAGTGAATCTGTTTCATTATATGCAATTCATTCAATCATTATAAGCTATAATGTTTTTTAACTAAATATTTTGTATTACCTAAAATGATATGAGCCAAAGCCATAAATTAAATGGATAATTTTAAGGAGTTATGAGAATTAGTGAGGAAGGATTGTTTTTTTAAAGATCACTGGATATTTTTTTAATGCCTCTGTGAGTCAATATTTAGAATCTGTATGCTTCTAAATATTATAGAAGCCTTATTTTGCTTGCTGATACACTTGTAAAGAACATGTTTTACACCATAAACGCATCTGTCCTAGCAAATATTTGAAAAAGGCAACAAAGGAAATCTCTGTAATGTAGCTTCCTCCTCATCAGTGCTGAAATGAATCAGAAACCACAGTTAGTTTTATTCCCAGAATTTCTATAATAGCAGGACAGCTGCTCAGTATAACTTTCCCTGTCGCTTTTCAATTTATGGTACATAAGATAAAATGAATTTGGAAGAAAAGGCCAAGAGGCTAGTGCATGAATTTTATGAAATTTAATTTGGCTGTGTCAGGGGCATATTTTTCATTGTAGCATTTTCAGTCTCATGGACACTGCCTTTGAGCCAGATAACAGATCACCAATCTGGTTTAAAGTACAATTTAAAAAATAAGCTGTAAAACAATTATTATCTGAAAAGCTGATTTTAAAATTCTCTTTATTTTTTCATTAGGAAAAAGTGTGGCTTATATTTTGCTAAACCCATTGCTTACATTGATCATTTTGATACTGAAGTTTAGTTTTTCAAATCAAATATTCCACCATTAAGAATTGAAATATTCAGCTTTTCCTCCCTGGGTGCTTGAAGATTGGCCACCATCATGAATGACAGAGTGACCATCCAGACCAGCAAGTCCATGATCAATAGACTCCTCAGTGTAAACAAATGGTCGTCTAAGTCCTTTATCCTTGGAAGGCAAGAGGACCTAAGACAGAAATTCAGGAAAAACTAGGCAAAATGTACAAGACAATACCAGGTGTCATCTTTGTATTTAGATTCAGAACCCATTCTTGTGGTGGCAGTACAACTAACTGACTTTGGCATGATTTATGATTCCTGGATTATGCAAAAAAAATGAACTACATGCAGACTTGAAAGAAATGGCCTGTATGAGAAGTAAAAGATCTCCAGAAAAACAGCTAAAGAAATGCAAGAACAGAATGAAGGAAGTCAGGATGCTGCAGGGGCCGATGCTGGTGCTGGCAAAAAGTGAGCTGGAAGCTGGACAACAGAAGGAGTTAGATTCTTTAGTGATGTTATTTGTGGTGATTGTGCAGATTTTTCATGAGCAGAGTAATAAACTAAGAACTTAAAAAAAGAAGTGAAATATTCAAATATATCAATATTAGTTTCTACAGGAAAATCCAATTTTTTTTTACCATGATGTTAGATGTTATAATATAAGAAAGTTTACAACGAAGAATATTGAAGCTGGAGAAATAGACATTTGTTCAGGTGTGTAAATGAAAATCAACCTAACAATGGGATATGGAGTGTATTAATGTCATGTTTCAGCTTGACAGATTCTAATTATAAATACATAATTTCCATTTCTTGTATCTGTAAATAATGGCTTAAAGTAAAAAGGTAGTAGCTGGTAAAGATCAGATTAGACCACTAATTCCTTTTCTTGAAGTGATTTCAGAGAAAGATTTACATTATTCATTGTGTTTAAAAAGTCAAACTTTGATCTCAGCTGGCCCTAACACCTGGTTTTTAAACACATTTTTTTTTTTTTTTTGTAGGATGATAAGCATTTTGAAATTCAGAAAGCTTCATTCCATGAATTTTAACTGTGGGTGGATCTCAGAATACTGATGATACAAGTGTGCTGAGAAATTACATTAACATCAGGGTCCTAAGACTTATCTCCCTTTTAAAAAGAATCACATTTTTAATTACTATTTGTTCAGAACACTTTGAACATTTTAGCAGCAGAGCAAAATGGCTAATTGATAGGAAAAATATCTCAATCCATGTCCCATTTTCATGGGACATAAGATCATCATTCAGATTTGAAGTGAGAAAACTTTTGTAAACAGGAGCCAACAGCAACATCTGTGCACAACTAATCCTGAACCTGAACCAACTCTTTTCCATATTTTAGAATGTGCACATTTCCTCTCATCGTGTTTTTCATTTCATCGTCTCCTACAGCCAAGCACAGTGAGAAGGACTACTCTGTAATCATTTTGATTTATCTATAAGCAGGTCATTTGCAAAATCCCTTAAGAACTCATCCTCATAGATTTGTAGCTCAATTAAGTGGATTTAATTAGTGTAGATAGACTGGCTGAAGAAACATATAAGGTTTAAATCCCAAAAGATCCTTGAATTTCATGCAGTATTTTTATAAAGTCTCATTTTCTTACACTGATATATTTTCTTCAAAACATTTGGAAAGAGAACTATGTATTTGAGGAACACCGTGATCACACTGTAATTTTAAAGCCCCAAATTTTCTCCATATTCTCTCTTTCAGGCACATGGGTGTAGGGTTAATACATACAGTAAATATCCTCATCATTTAATGTCTCAAAGACTGAAAACTCTTTTAGCCACATGACAGGAGACGAAGCTCTTCTGTTGCCACCACCTCAGGTATTTCTGAGGTGTATAAAAATACTGGGACCTAATGAACCCTTGAGATGATATCTGGCCCCAGACAAAGCAGTAACTTTTATATGCATTACCTAATATGATTCTCAACATTACCCTATGAGGGAGGTCTCAAGAAAATGAAGGCTGCAGTATTAGAAAAAGAGAAAGAATGAAAAGTAGAAGAGAAAGAGAAAGAGGGAGAAAGAAGGCAAAGAGGAGGAGAAGAAAAACTTGATCAAGAGCATGTAACAATCATGGGACACGTTAAACTTAAGTTATCCAAGGTCACGTTGATGCTAGAATTGCCAGAAAGAATGATTGTGTGTTTTTTCTGGCACACAAACCCATACTATTTGCCACTTTTGCTATATCCCAGGGTCTTGGGGAAGAGATGATGAGATTCCCTTTGCCATTTGGATACACAGCAAAATATATTTCCTTGCCCCCTATGCAGTTAGTTGCGGTTATATAAGTGAGTTCTTGCCAGTAGAATATGTTGTCACTTTATCATCTGTCCACAAAAACCTTTCTCACAAAATCTTCACCCTCTCTTTTCCCATTTGATGGTCCAATAAAGGGCTCAGAGGTGAGGAGAAAGCAATGACACTTGGGAGGAAAAAAATCTGGGTCTCTGAAACATCACACAGATGCTGTCCTGAAAGTAATTGCCTGAAGATTGACATTAACAGGAAGTAAACTCCTGTTGCATGAAGCTGCTGGACATTGGAAGTTGTTTGCTAGTGCAGCTAGCTCAGCCTGGCTAATGCAAACTGAAGTAAATAGACCAGCCTCACTGTCTCACCCTCCTCTAGCCACACTTCCACTCCTGTTTCTCCTATTTGACAATTAACTTTATTCAGGTCAACTAAACCCCACCAATGTGTTAGCTACTCACAGATAACAATGCCTCCATCCCTGAAGACAATGAATTTTGACAATTTCACACTAGCAGGCATTAGGGAAACAGCCCTCAGCCTTGCAGTATTTACATATGGATGGGCCAGTCCTCGGTGCATTCTATTCCATTGTCTGTCAACACTTTCAAAGACAATAAGAAAAATAAAGTGACCAGTGTATTCAAGTCTCAAAACTGTATTATGCATGGATGTAAGCAGAATGTACTATATCATTTATCATTAAATTTAAAGTTGTAAGAGACAATAAACTCTCTCTACCTTACCAGATACAGAAAAATGTGTGTCATTTCCATGGAAAAGCTAAAGAAACAGCAGAGAGTGTGTGAATGAGATCCTTACCTCCTCGTAGATTTCTATAATCATAGGCCTTGAGTTGAGCTCCCAAGCCAACACATTGTAACACCCACAGCAGGATAACGTTTCTTTGCTGCAGTTGTGGTTATTAACACAGTTACTGTTGAGAATTCTATCAGCTATGTGCTTGACTGAGAATATGAGTTTATCTTCATGAAATCCTCTGGAAGGCAGACAGACGATGACTTTTAACACCATTTTAGTGATGAAGGAACCAGAAAGGAGACATGCAAAGGCATTTCCCAGTGTAATGCAGCAAATCCAAGACATAATTAAGTTAAGAACTCAAACTATTTCTATTGTTATGGACACTTAGGCAGTGATTCACACTCATGGTATGATTTTAGGACTGAACCTCTGTTGTTGAGAAAGATTTTTCTCCTAAAAGGAAAAAAATGTAATGGCCTTGATAGATTTAAAAGATTCTGTGACTTGGGTTTTTTTTTTTTTTTTCCTTCTTCTTTTGTATAAGCATGTTCTAATAGAGCTGTTATTGTAATGGACAAGGAGAAAGATGGGCTTGAAATAAATTTCCTACAAAGGACATTTCAATAATGATCTATTAAATGTATAGAAAAACGGTCTCCAATATTCACAAGCAGCTTGAGTCTTAGTCCCCAGTGATGCTGGAAATGTAATGACATATAAAATGCTTCATGTGACATCAGCAGGAAAGAGAACTGAGTGAAATGACTATAGACATCCAGAGAAAAGACTAAGGTCATGTCTTACCTTGACATGGGGAGAAGTGGGTGTGACCTTCGCATTACTTTTCCATCCTGTTCACATATCCTGGTGAAAAATTCCTGTCTATGGATGTTTCCCTGTTTCTTTCAGTAGGTTCTTCCCCGTGAACCCAAAGGGAAGTAGTTCTAAGGTATGCCAGACAGGCAGTTCTGAAACATCTTATGTGAATTAATGGCAAAAAGTAGTAAAGAAAAGGAAAAAAAAAATCTTTCCTGGAAGTTTGCTTTCATTTATATCTCCTCACATTTTCCTGAGTACTTTAACATGCTAATGTTCAAAACAGAAAGATTTATGAATTCCAGGGGATGGATACTTGGAGTAATAACATGTGCCATGGTGAAGTGGCATCAGGTTTTTTCTCCACACCGGAACTAACTCTGTGAGTGAAGAAGATTGCTGCCCCCACAGCAAGTCCTTTCCTTGCACAGTTCTGCTAGCTGACCTAATGAGAAGTGTCCAGACTTCAGTTTTGGTTGAGGATTCACTGACAGTTTGAGTGCAGGCTCAGTCTTTCTGCTCCTTCTGAAATGCCAAATTGCATGAGAATTAATTAGCAAAAAGTCCAGAGCTTTGAGCCTATTTTTTTTCTATTTCTCTCCATTTATTTTATTTCCACTGGTATATTTTATTTTCAAATCTTGATCAAAAGCTCATTTGAAGATGATTTATTAGCACCTTAAGATCATTGTGAGGACTAAAAGAATAGTAAAACACTGGAGTTCATTAGTCCCAGTACTTGACAGAGGGGTGTCCTTTCAAAACTGGCACACCCCCTTTTACTATTCTTAAATCCCATACGGATTTCTGTTGCTTGCTAGTCACCTTTTGCCTCTCAATAAACACAAAGAACGCTTTCTATTTCTTGCTGTAAGTTATCGCTATCTATATTTTAGAAGTTCCATAACCCTTCACAAGTCACTTGAGACCCAGTGGCAAGAATGAATTACCCTGAGCTGTCTGTCTCTCTCTTGACAGGTCTGCCTGAAAAGCAGCTTGCCTGGAGCTGAATTCATTGTTATTTCACTATCTGATAACTAGCAAGAGACACTTTCACAAATTTTTAACATAAGGCATAAAATGTTATTCAACAAAAACTGATTTTTCCTTTTTTAAAAATTTCAGATTTTGACCAATTAGTAGGAACTGACATGTTTTGAATTGCTTAGTGTGAATACTGTTGTATTTCTTGGAAATTTAATCTTATAATCACTGCTTTAGGGAGAAACAGATCAAGCTCTATTGGCAAACACATTGCCCCTGATTTCCTTTTATCTTAAAATAGAAATGTGAATTAAGACGTAGCACACGTAGTATTTAGCATTTGGTATTTGGTATAGCTTTCACCTTGCATTGCCAAATAATGCTTGGTACCCTGTAGCACCAATTATAAGGCATGTGCTGATATTGTACAATTTTCAATTAGTAGAATGACTAAACTGAGGTATTAAAGCAGCAAAAAATAGTTATTTTCTAGATTAATGAAATAATAGGATACCTGAAGTGAATGTTAGCATATTTTACCTCTAGTAAATTTTATCAATATGGAAATTCATGTTCTTTTATTCATCCTAGATGTAGATCTACTGTATTCTGATTATCTCTGTAATAATCATGCAATTCGTAATACAGCACAAGCCAAGACAATCGGTCCAGTGTTTCTTCATGATTTTTCTGTTCCTTGAGTAAGCCAAGGGCAATCAAACACACAGCTGGCATGCTCACAGTTGTCATGTACCCTGGGGAATGTCAAAGATAAACGGATTCCCCTGATCATTAGCACTCAAAATCCCCCTTTACATTGAATATTCATGTTTAAGGAGAGAGGATTTCCATTTGAATCAATAGAAACTGCAGTTCTCACCTTTACTTAAAATTTTAAAATCAATTTATCACATTTTTCTTTTTTCCTTCTATTTTTATTGTTGTTCAATTACAGTTGTCCCCATTTTTCCCCCATTGCTCTCCCCTGCCCTACCCACCCCCTACCTTCCACTTTCAATCCTCCTCTCCTCTCCATTGTCTTTGTCCCTGAGTCCTTTATACAGTTCCTTGACTTTTCCCCTTCTCTCTGCCCACTCCCTGTTGTCCCTCTCCCCCTCCTGTCTGGTCACTGTCAGTTTGTTCTTCATTTCCATGTCTCTGGTTCTATTTTGCTTGCATTGTTCATTTTGTTGATTAGATTCCACTTATAGGTGAGATCATATGGTATTTGGTTTTACTGCCTGGCTTATTTTACTTAGTATAACACCCTCCAGGTCCACTCATGCTGTCATAAAGGGTAGGAATTCCTTTGTTCTTTCTGCTGTATAATATTTCTTTGTGTAAATGTACCAGTTTTTTGATCCTCTCATTTACTGATGGACACTTAGACTGTTTCCAGCACTTGGCTATTGGAAATCGTACTGCTATGAACATTGGGGTGCACAAATTCTTTTGAATTGGTGTTTCAGGATTCTTAGGGTATAATCCCAGCAGTGGAATTGCCACTCCAAGTGGAAAGGCAGTTCCATTTTTAGGTTTTGGGGAAATTCCATTCTGTTTTCCACAGTGGCTGCACCAGTCTGTATTCCCACCAACAGTGCACTAGGGTTCCCTTATTCTCCACAACCTCATCAGAACTTATTCCTCGTTGATTTGTTTATGATGACCATTCTGAGTGGTGTGAAGTGGTATCTCACTGTGATTTTAATTTACATCTCTCTAATGGCTAATGATGTTGAGCATTTTTTCATGTGTCTCTGGGCTCTTTGTATGTTCTCCTTGGAGAAGTGTTTGTTCAGGTACTTTGCCCATTTTTTAATTGGATTATTTGTCTTCCTGGTGTGGAGTTGTGTGAATTCTTTTTGTATTTTGGAAATCAATGCCTTGTCTGATGTGTCATTGGCAAATATGTTCCCCCATACGGTTGTTTCCCTTTTCATTTTGATTATGGTTTCTTTAGCTGTATAGAAGCTTTTAAATTTTCTAATTAATGGTAACAATGGAGTAATGTCAATAATAAAAATATTTACTCAGCTTCATGGAATGTACTAAATGTCATATTAAGAACTCTTTTTCAATAATTTAATTCTCATGACAACCACATGAGATTGGCAACTCCGTTTTACAGGTAATTTTTTTTTTAATGGAGGCTTTTAGAGAGTTTATGTTACTTACCATCATGAAGTGAGTAAATGGTGAATCTGGGATTCAAATGAAGGCATCCTTAACCCAAGGCCTGAACTCTTAAACACTAAATGCTTTAATGAATCATTATTTTTATAATAATCAAAATAATAATTTGGTAAAAAAAATTCTATTTAAGTTCTCCTTTTAAGTACTTAGTTTAACAAGTTTCTTAATTACTTGTAGCTCATCTTAGATCCAGATTTACCTTCTATTAAACCAAATTCTGTTAATTTCATTGTATAGTTTTTCTCTATTATATTATTTCTTTCATCATAATTTTTCTCCATTATTACAGTGTAGTTCAACTACAAACATTTCTTGCTGGATTACTTTTTAAAAAGTTTCTAAAGAGTACTCTCCTCTCTGGCTCCACTGGAAAGTAGTACATTTTCACAATTCATTCTCTGCTCTATAGTAATAGGCTTGAAACATGAACTTGATGTATGTAACTTAAAATAGTGCATTAGTGTCCCATTAATCTTAGGATAACATGCAAGTACTTAAAATGGCATAAGGGGTCTTGTGTGGTCAGCCCACCGAGGACCAGTCAGCTTTCTTCAGATCTCTGCCCTGAAACTGTTTTTCTTCCAGCACCTCTGGCTTCTACTCCATCCATCACACCCTTCTACCTAACTTGCTCTTGTTTCTCCTCCACCACTGCTGGTCCCTATTCATCCTGTGAATTTCAGCCAAACTCTGATAATTGCCACAAAGTTTCCTCGGCCTTCCTGAGTACTTCACAATTCCTATGATAATTCTGTGTCATCCCACATCACTCTTATTAGCATTTTTCACAGAAGTGTGAAATCCGCCCCTGCACAGTCTTTTCCATGAGTGCATTCAGCTCTTCTGGGTGACACTGGTCTCATACACATCATGGACATGGCAGGCACTTGATGACATTTACCATGTGGGAAACAATTACCTTGCCTTGGTAAGTATTTATTTGATACATTAGTATCTCCTGACAACAATGGAATTTATAATTTCTAAGTTCTAAGAGTTAAGTGCTTGTATATTATTGACTGGTCGGTCCTTTGTATGATAATTAAAAAAAAACAACTAGTAAAATAATTTTGATATATCCTCACTGTAAAATACTAGGCAACCTTTACAAAAGAAGATTTATGTCCCTATATTGTACACATGTTGAAAGATGATAGGTACATAGATACATACATGCACATGTATAGACATAAAGACATAAACATAGAACTAGATATTTCCATTAAATATGGATAGATGATTTAGGGTAAGAAAGCAGGTCAGATTAAAATACATACATATGTATAAATACAAGTATGCATTATATACATGGTATATAAAATATAAGACTACATATAAAGTTATTAATAGTTCTATTTTAACAAATTCTATTCTTCTTTAAAGTAATTCATACCTAGTAATAAATGATTTTAGACTCATTTTAGTATGTTTGAATTTCCTAAGTCTAGTATTAATACATCTCATTTGCCTGCAACATCTTTTAAATCAATTGGATCTCTTCAGTGTTTAGCTAATCCATAAAATTGTTCAATCTATTCTTCCTTTTTCATATGCTTCATTTCTTTCTTTCTTTTAAAGTTTAGGGCATTATTTTTTGCTTGGTATTAAACAAATATATCTTCCAGCTCATAAATATTAGGATATGGTTATTTTTAAATTGAAATTACTAGGAAGATTTTTAATATTAGAATTTTTGTCATAAATATAGCTCCAATAAACTTAGCTATAAAGAGTTTCAAGTGACATCACTGCTTAAGAATTATCTTGAGTTATTAATAATGCATCTATATAATAAAAAATCCTGTTTGTTGTACATATAATTTCCACTGCTTTCTCCTGAGTCTCTTTCTAAATGATAATGTTGATTGTATAATATATTATGTCCATATTAAGTTCTCTAGGTTTTTTAAAAGGTATAATCTTAGATACAATTAATAAATTTGAAGATCATATATAGGAACAAGAAAAATGAACATATATAGTTTCTTAATACAATGTATAATTTATAATTATAAATTTTAGGAGACATTTGTTGAATAACTCATTGTAATTCATCAAACCAGTATCTTAAAACACTTTTCCTCAAAATTTTTTTCAGAGTGAAACTTGTCCCAAAATATTTAGGTAAGAAACTTACTGTAAAACCTCAAAAGGTCTTATGTAATAAATATTCTTTCCCAAATGAAATTTTTTTAGTGAGTGAAATGTTAATGATTCAGGAGTACATGAACTGAGTTATTCTATAAATAAAAGGAGTATAAAAATAAAGGAAAATTAATTTGCCAAACTTTGTTTTGGCAAATGTAGTGTTTGAAAAATCACTTGAAATATTAATTGAACCTAACTGGGCACCACTTAGGTATATATAAACAATGCATATATATATATATATATACACTATATATATAATATCATAATCATATATATGTAACAAGGACTAAGAAAGAAGAATATCATTTGTTATTAGATATTGTTATAATCATGCATCTATTCCTTCTGATTTATATTAATGCTTTGGTTTTCTCTTATTAATTCAAAGCAAATCACCTAATTACCTAATGCTTAAATTCAAGGGATTAAACAATATACTTCAACTTATAATATTTTAATACTTATTATTTTCTTAAATAATCAGTATAGTTACAAATTAAAAATGATAGAAAATTCTTGACTTTAACATCTCTGTAAACCATTTTACAAGCACTTTCTAACTACATTGAGAATTCTACATATGTAATAATTAAGACATCATAATTCAATTTTATATAGTTAATTTTATGTATAAATCAATGTTATAATTCAATTTTATCATGGAAATTGGAAATTATTTAATAGACTACCACTTTTAGAAGCCTTGTTATAATGATAATCTGGTGATATATGAGAAAAAATAGTGCTATCCTATTATTTACTCTTAGTTGTTAAAAAAATTAAGTTGTCTCACCAAAAAGTAAGATAAAATAAATTTAAAATATCTAAGTTAGAAGGAAATTAAAAATTTAGGGAAAGTAATATGCCACTAAGACATGGCATCAAATAGCATCCCCTAGATTGCATATTATGTTCCATGCAAGTGCATCACATGTATGCATGCATGTGCACACACACACATGCACCCACATACTTCCTGAAACAAAGAAGCCTGGGAAATACTGCAAACTCCACCTTTCAGAGAAGCACTTAAAGGTTCTGAAAAGACCTGAAGTAAAGCTAAAATGCCAGAAAACTCAAACTTCATATTCAACTTTATTTCATCCACAGTTTTCCAAATATGGTACACATCAGAGAACTTCTTCCTGAGTAACACCTAATGTTATACCTTAGAATTAATTTTTCCTCATCCTGCTAGGGCAAGTGGAGGCAGAGACTCTTATGAATATTAATTAATTGACTCTATACTTTGTAGCAGCTGGCAAAGAAAGGAGATCTGATTCATTAATAATTTCTGGTGACAGTGACGTAAAAAAGGAAGCTAGGAAAGTAGGCTTTTATAAAACAGGAGTTACGCTGTCGTGGTTTCCTGTGGCTCCTAAATGAGGTTGGAGTCTGTTGATATGTCGCTGTTCTGAAGTATTTACAGCTGAGTAGGTGCTATAAGATAAAAATACATGGTTACATTATTGCAGTCAATTGTTTTACAGATAACATACTCAATTTAACTTACAGAATATGTTTCATTCTTTGCCTTAGTGCTCATTCATAATGTGCAAAGAATAAAATACAAGGAATAAAGCGAAAATCATCTTAAATTTTATTATATAGATGGATATATTGGTACATTATTGAAGATGGTTCTATATGTATAAATATCAGATATATATGTGTGTGTGTGTGTGTGTGTGTGTATATATATATCATTGACCAATTCTTTACATTCATATGCTTTTAGACATTTCTATGTGCATATTTATAAAGGTATATAGATATTATCCATCTAGGCAACATCATATTTATGTATATGTTCATATGTGTATCTATGGATATGTATATATAGATAATATGAATAATATCACACATATGTTTGTAACATATGTTTTAAAATTCAACTGGTCTCATGACACTGTCATGTATCCACACTATTATTTCTCTAAGCAAATTGCTTTCCCAAGCCCCAAATTACTTAATACCTTCTACATGTTTTTTCACCTGTCTTCCAACAAAAATGCAAACTCAACTGATGATCTCATCTTTAATTTTCACAGCAAAAGAAAACATACAACAGCAAGTAAATTTCACTGCTTTCTTTGAAGCCTACAAAACACTTGCCTTGGTGTCTACACTTCCCTCTTTCCTATTCGGAAAGAGGTGGATGTACCCTTTAATGTCTGGATCAGAGCCCTCCTTTTCCCCACTGTCCTTTTCGCCCTGCCATCTGTCTCCTGAACTTCCCCAGGATCTGCTTTCTGTTAACAAGTATACTCAGAAGCAGCACTACTTTTTACAAAAGTTAAACTCCCTTAACCCACAACTTCTCCAGATATTATTTTTTTCCTTCTCTTGACTCCAAAGTTGAATTCCTTGAAAGCTTTGTGTGTTCTCACTGTTTCTACTTCCCTTCTTTCTAGTCACCTTAAATCTACTCTAATCTGGCCTTTCTATTGAGATTTTTTTAAGGACAGAGGGAGGGAGGTGCTTTTTCAACTAGCTCTTTTTATCTGTCTTCAACACAGTATCTTATTTTACAGTCTCTTTTCAACAGTTCCCATGCTTGGCTTCTGTAATTTCACACTCTCCTGATTAGTATCATACTGCAGGTCCCTATTTATATCCCTTTCTGGCTCCTTACCATCCTCCTGACTAGGAGATGATAAAGTTCTTTCAGACTTTCCAAACCTTCCTCTTTTGTCTCTCCGCATTCTCTCCCCATACATTTCTTTCCAGCCTCTGGTTTCAATCACTCTCAGCATGTTAGCGCTCCCTGCCCTGACTTCTCTTCTGAGGGCCCCATCACAGAACAAAATGCTTACTTTACCTCTCCACTCAGATGTCTCAAAGGCTCCTCAAAAACAACATGATCAAAACAGACTTTATGAAAATCTCCACTGTCCTGGTCCTCTCCTGTTGTCACCCAGATCTACTGAAAAGTTGGCCCTTTCACTCACTCCCCAACTTTCCTGCCCTTGTCTTCAACACACATGTCCACTCAACCAGTAAAGTTTGTTCACTCCTTACCTTAAAGAAGTACAGATTTGTTTGTTTGTTTTTAATATAAAAAATGTCTCTTTCTTTTAGTACATAATTTTGGAAAGCAAGTCATAATACAGAATATGTAACTTTATAGAGAAATATTATCAATTGTCCACTTGTCTGGCATCATGCTTGCCAAGAAAAAAATATTTTAAGTTTCCTTTTAAATTTTCTTAATGGGTCTCTCAAATCTACCGCCATCATTTAAAGAAAATATGTGATGTAAGTGAAATATATTAATTAGCAGGTGCTGTTTCAGCTTCCAGCAGATTCCTTTTCTGTTCAGTCCTTTCACTGTTCTGTTAAGCAACCACTGTGAGTGAAGGGTATGCACAATACAACCCTTAAACCATGATGGTGGTGTGAGAAGGAATGAAAATTTTCCATTGTAGTTGCCATTTCTCAAAAAATTCCAAATTTTGTTCATAGATTTCACTAAATGTGTGGTATGGCAAATGTAAATCTTGCCTTTATTAGTAGATATAAAGGTTCTTGTGAAATCATTGTTTCAAAATATATCTGTTGATAAAATCATGTTTTATAACTTCCATTTGAATTTTTTGAGCAATATAGCTATAGATAGTATATTCTAAGGAATTGTGTGCTGTGGTTTTAATTGTGTCATATTAAAATGAGTTTATGCCAAATAGGATGGGGGTTGGGAGGATGGGTAAAAAAAAAGTGAAAGGCATTAAGAAGTGCAAATTGCTAGTTATCAAAGGAGTTATGGGGATGTAAAGTACAGCAGAAGGAACATAGTCGGTATTGTAATCACTATAGATGGTATCAGATGGGTAATGGGCTGGTTGGGATAATCACTTTGTAAGGTATATAAATATCTAATCACTATGTTGTATACCTATATGTTGTAAACAAATAATTTTAAAGAATAAATTTGGAAAAAAGTTATTAATTTTAAAGAATAAAGAAATAAAATGAGATTAACCAGAATTAATAGAAATATAAGAAATTCAAGAAATATCTCTGTCTACCTGTCTGAAAATAATATGCTCATTTCCAGGTATTAATTGTTTTCTCAAAATTGTGTATTTTTAGCCCTGGCCAGATGGCTCAGTTTGGAGTGTCATTCCATAAACCAAAGGTTGCAGGTTTATCCTGGGTCAGAGTATATACCAAGGTTGTGGGTTTGATTCCTGGTTGGGATACATAAGGAGAGCAAACAATTGATGTTTCTCTCTCACATCAATGTTTTCCTCTCTGTTTCTCACATTGATGTTTCACTCTCTCTCCCCTCAACTCTAAAAAACTTAGTGTACATATCTTTCAGTGAGAATTTTTCAAAAATTGTGTATCTTTATGCAGAATCCATCTTAGATTTTAAAACACTTTTGAAAACTCAGTATGTAACAGGGTCCAGAACTCAACGTATCCAGGAAATATTAGAAAAAATATATATATGATGTCCTCATCCCAACAAGTCTAAGGTGGGGGATGGGATGCATGGAGCAGGGCCATCGAGAGTTGTTTTGGATAGCAACAGTTTTGCAGATAACCTCTAGACCAGTCACTTAACACATCTATAAATTTTAACTGGTTTCATAGATATGTTAAATAGCTGTGGCCATGCTTTGAGCCAGAGGGATGGGGGTGACTTCAACCAAAGATGTAACTGGTAGGCAACTCCCTCTGGGTACAGCACCTGTGTAAAAGCTTGCAAATGATTAGCTTTACGCCATGGAACCACACCTGCCCAGACTTACTATGGCAGCTCATAAAGCTGGAAAAATGTGGGAATGCTGGTAACTGATTGTGGGAGGAGTCAGAAATAGTGCTGGAGAGGAAGACTGGTGTTGGGATTAAAACCCAGGCATGACCGCCATGCCAGGGCTTTTTGGGACTACTAGGCTTTAGTGAAAGTTGGGACCATGCAGCTTTAGGGAGTGCCCTTTTTGCCAGATGGCTTAGGAAGCAAGAAAGACTGCCTGGAAGAGAAGACGTGAGAGGATTCTTGCTGGTGGACCATGAGGAGGTGCTACATGATTTTGGATTAACTAGAGATCATGGCAGTGACACAGCTGATGGTGTCGAAATTGAGGGGCTGGCTGAAGTTCTACCTCTTTTCTTGAGATGTGGTGCCCTGGACTGGGCAAAGGGAAAAAGGAAGGACTGTGCATTTGTGAGTATTCTAAAGGACTTTAGTATTTTTAATGAAGATATTAACTCATTACTCTAAGTCTGTATAACTTTTTAAATAAATTATCCCTTTGCTTTTCACCAATCTCTGGCATTGAGAGACTTTTTTCCCTGGTGGTGGACAAGACAAACCTAGTATCGGGGCGGGGGGGAACCTGCGGAGCACAAGAGTGGGTCCATTTGGTAATAGCATATCATTCACCATCCTCCCGTCTGTTCTGTAATAAGTAGAAATACTTGTAGTAAATTGTAACCCGGTTATATGCTTATATGCTTATGTGCATAAATAAGCATATAAAATTATCCTTTAAAAACAAACAACTAGGACTTTCAGCCTTGACAAGGTGACAGACTTGTTTCACTCTGCTTCTCCCCAGTGAGTACAACTACAATTCCTGGAAATTATGTAAGAACTAACTAAAAAAGAACTCTGAAAGGTGATAGGAGGACACAATGAGATATCACCTCATACCTATTGGAGTGGCTATCCTCATAAATCAATAAACAAGTGCTAATGATGATGTGGAAAAAAGAAAACCCTCATGCACTATTGATGGTATTGTAAATTGGTTCAGCCACTGTGGAAAGCAATATGGAGTTCCATCAAAAAATTAAAGCTAGAACTGTCATATGATAGAACTCCCAACAATCTATTTCTGGGTATTTCTTTGAAGAAATCTAAAACGCTAAGAGAGATGTGCATCCCTATTTCAATACAGCATTATTTACAATAGCCAAATATAGAAGCAACTGAAGTATCCATTAATGGACAAGTAGGTAAATAAGTAATGGTACATATACACAATGGAGTATTATTCAGCCATAAAAAATGAAACCTTACCATTTGTGACAGCATGGGTGGACCTAGAGGGTATTATGTTAAGTGAAATAAATCAGACAGGGAAAGACAAATACCATATGATTTCACTTATACGTGGAATGTAATAAAACAAAATAAATAAATAAAACAGAAACAAATTCATAGATACAAAGAACAAATTGATCGCTGCCAGATGTGAGGGGAGTCGGGGAGATGGGTGAAAAAGTTAAATAGATTAAGACTTTCAAATTGGCAATCACAGAATAGTCACAGAGTTGTAAAGTACAGCATAGGGAATGTAGTTAATAATATTGTAGTAAATATGTATAGTGCCAGCTGGGCCTTAGACTTATCTGGAGATCATTTTGTAAGTTATACAAATGTCTAACCATTATGCTATACAGCTGAAACTGATATAATATTGAATGTCAATTCTAATTAAAAATTTTTAAAAATAAGAAAAGGGGTACAAAGAGGGCAAATTGATGTGGAACCTCAGGGCTGAATAAACAGCATAGCAGCATCACATAAACCACTTCTGTCTAATAACACTACAAACACTCTGAAAATTAAACTGTCATTGGAAATATAGCCCACACAAAAAGGTTTACCCTGTGTTAAACCTAAACAGGGTAAACACCTGCTAAAATAAAAGATTTAAATAGGACACAGCATCTCCTAACAGAATAAACGAAATGTGCAGGGTACAATGGAAAAGATCCCATCATGCCAGGAACCAGGTAAAGCCCAACTTGAATGAGAAAAAGACAAGCAGCTGACTCCAACACCAAAATAAATTAGAGGTAGGCATTACCTGACATTGACTTAAGACAGCCATTATAAAATTTTTTAATAATCAATTAGTAATTCTCCTCAAAAATGTTTTTTAAAACCCATTTCAGCAAAGAAATAGAAGCTATGAAAAATAACTAAAACATTATAAACTTGATAATCACAGTAACAGGAAAAAATCTTGAGGAATAGGTTTATAGTAGAATATAGATGACAGAGGGTAGGATCAATAAACTTGAGCAGTGGTCAGATGAATTTGCCCAATCCTAACAACAAAAGCAAACAGACTGGAAAAACAAAACAAAAGAAAACAAAACAAAACAAAACAAAACAAAAAAGAACAGAGGCTCAAAGACCTGTGAACACAGGCAAATGTCTGTAACATTACAATGTCTGTATCATTACAGAAGGAGAGTAGGGCTGAAAGGTTATTCAATGAAATAATGGCTGAAAATTTGGTGAAAGACACAAATTTAAAGACTGAAGAAGCTGAGCTAACTCTGAACAAGAAATACATTGAAATACAATAAACACAAAGAAATACATTGAAGACAATAGGTGAACTTTGGAAAAGTAAAGAAAAAGAAGAAATCTGGAAGTCTACCTTAGAGAAAGGACACATTAACAGCAGGCAAATACAAGTTGGAATGAGAGTGGCTTTCTTACTGGAAACTATGGAGAAGGAAATGGCACAGAATTTTCCAAGTACTGAAATAAAAGACCTGTCAACCAAAAAATCAATACCCAGTGAAACTACCATTCAGGGATGAAACAGAAATAGGACATTTCATGTGAAGGAAAAGTATAATATATTCTATCTCACAAAGGTTAAACCTATTCAAAAAGATTATCTAAAAGATGTTTTTTAATAAAAAACAATGTGTCAAAAAAAGAGACTTGCAGCATCAGGAAGAAAGGACAATGATAAGAGAAGAAATATAGGCAGATACAGTAGCCTATATATCTTCTCGTGAGTTTTATGAATCATATTTGAGGACTGAAACAGAAACTGTCATGCAATCTGGTATTCAAGAAAATGATATTCAAGAGTGGCGAGACCTAAAAAGCAGTAAAGCTCTGGATGTCACCTGAAGGGAAAAAATGTCTATACCAAAAATCTGTGATATGTCAAGTATGTCTATTGTTATAACCAAAGAAATTATTATAAAAACCATAAATACATTCAAATACCTATAGATTAAGATGAAATTCTAATATAATATTCAAGTAAATTACAAAAGGCAACAAAAGAAAAGAAAATGAACAAGAACAAGAAGAAAGTAACAGAACAATTAATGAGAAACTTAAGTGCTAATATTTTAATAATTATCCTTAAGTGTAAATGATATACATACACTAATCAAATGTAAATAATATGCATACACCAATCAGAAACAGATGCTGCAGAGTAGATAGAACAAAATAACCACACTATATTCTGTTCACAAGAAACTCCCTTCAAACTTAATGACACAAGTAAGATGAAAGCAAAAGGATGGCATGAGACATGTTACATAAACATTATCAAATAAAGCAGTGGTGGCTCTATTGGCACTTGAAAAAGTAGTCTTCAAAGAAAAGAAAATTACTAGAGGCAAAGAGACATTATATAATGATAAAAGTATCAATTCACAAGGAAGACATAGTAATTCTAAGTGTGTATGGACCAAGCACCAGAACCTCAAAGTACATGAAACAAAAACTTGAGAAGCTGAGAAGAGAAGTAAGTCCCATAATTACAGCTGGGACTTTGAAATCTCTGTATCAGTAACTGGTAGAATGACTGGAGAGAAAATCATCATGGATGCGGAGAAACTCAACCACCTAACAGGATCTAATCGGCATACATAGAACTCTCCACTGAACACAGCAGAATATACAGCTTTTTTCAAAGCCCTATGGAGCATTAGTCAAAATCAACCATATCAAGGACCGTAAAACAAACCTCAACATACCATATGGAAAAGAAATGAAGTCAAATGAAGTCATTCGTACAGGATGTTCTCTGTCCATAATAGAATCAAACTAGAAATTATTAAAGGAGATCCAACAGGAAAATCTCTACACATGAAAACTAAACAACACACATAAATAATCACAGGTGAGAAAGGAAATCTCAAATGAAATTGAAAAATTACATATATCTGGACAAATATGAAAATACAATAATATCAAATAGGTGGTATACAATTAAGACCTCAATGAGAAATCACTATATACCAATCAGAACAGCTAAAACTTAAAAAAATAGTGACCCTGGTGAGGAAGTACAGAAACGGGATCACTCACTCCTGGTTGGTGGCAATGTGAAATAGCTCAAATGCTCTGACGCCATTTAGCAATTTGGTGTGAACTTAAACATGCAATTACCATAAACCTCAGGCTTCTATCCCCAGGTAAATAAAAACTTATTTTCACAGATTAAACAAAATACAAACTACAGAGAAATTTTATTTGTAGCAGTCAAATAACTAGAATGGCTCAGATATATTTTATCCATTCTCTGGACTATTACTCAGCAGTACAGAGTAATGAGTGATTGATACATACAACTTGCATGAATATCTAGGGAATTATGCCAAGTAAATGGGAAAAGTCATTTTAAAATGACAAACATTTTAACAATGAAGAACATATTATTGGCTGGTAAGAGTTAAGGATGGCAGTGGTTTGGTAGAGTCACAAATGATAATATGTAGGATTCTTATTTTCAGTTCTTGAGTGTAGTGGTGGATACACAAATCTACACAGGAGATAGAATTGTGAAGAACTCAATACACACACACACACACATGAATACAAGTAAAACTGAGATAATCTGAATAAGATGGTTGGGTTGTATCAATGTCAGTATCCTGGTTTTAATAGTGTGCTATCGTTTTGCAAAATGCTAACAATGGGGGAAATATTTTCTACAACTGCACGTGAATACACAAATTATCTCAGTAAAACAGTTCAATTAAAAAATGCAATCTAACAGACTAAGGTAAAATTATTTTTCAGGAGGCCTGTCTGAATGAGAACCAATTGTTCTGAACCCAAGGAATATACAGTAGGTGGAACTAGATGTGTATTCAACATCAGCCTATCAACACAGAACTTAACCTGAAGTCTTAGAATTTGCTCAAGCACCCTTCAGTCACCCTTCCAGCTTCCCTTGGTTTGCTTCTCACATTGTTCTAATTAGAGAGCCATTTCCTCTGCACAGCTGTTTTCAATTTTCACAGTCCACAATGACGTACAGAGAGACGACACTGCCTTTCTTATCTCCAGGGAAGACATCCCTCCCCAAAGCCGTAAGAGTTAAATCTTTGGATGGTTTTCATGAATGTGTTGCAAAATACAAAAAAGCTTCAAGGAAAAGAAAACATATTGCACTAGAAAAATTTTTTTATCCCGTACCTTAAATAATAAGCCAGTCCTTACAAATTCTCTTTTCATAAATTAAAACTTAAGAACAATAAGTACAAAATAAACAAAAACATGTTGAACTGAAACTTGAATTGGATGGATTAATTTCATAAACTACGTAAAATGCAAATTTTATTGTTGCCTTTATTTCTGTTATTATGACAACTTTTCTTCTATAAAAATGTTTATACAGAGAAGGAAATGAACCTCAGACTCAGTTCTACCACACAAAAGTAATAGCCACTATTATTTTGTTTTAATTCCTTCAGACAATTATTTTATTCATATGCGTGTATATTGCACTGACTTATAACTATTGATCCATGCAGGCCTTAAAGTCTTTTTCCATGACTTTTTGCACACAAGTTCATGGGTACTCATGTGCCTGATCCTGATATAGGACGTTCCCAGGCTGCCAGCAACTTCCTCATTCTGCGTCCCAACTCCTAACTCCCACCACCAGCTAACCACTCTTCTGATATCTGGGCAATAGAATAATTCTCCCTGTTTTGGAATTTCATGGAAATGGAATGTGTGTTTTTGTGTCTGGATAGATCATACCAAGATAGGTGAGTCAGGCTTGTCCTATTGCAGTAGCAGCAGTTTGCTCTATCACGGCTGTGGCATATTCCCCTGTGTTAATGCACAACAATCCATTTATCTCCCACAGGAGCTAAGGTTGCTCAGGCTGCTTCCACTGTGGGCTGTTATGCACAATGCTCCTTTGATATCGTGTCTTCTGGCAGATGTAAGCTCTCCCCCCATCTGGTCTGTGTCTGGGAGTGAAATTACTGAATCAGAAGGTATACATAGGGTCAGTTTAGGTTGCTACCACCAAATTTTGAGAGTTCTCATGGCTTCTCATCCTTGTTGACCCTGTGTCCTTTTAATTGTAGTCAGTCTTGTGGTAGCATAATTGTAAGCCAAAGAAGAACATCACAAATCTACTATTTGTATCCTGTGCATTACAGTGTGTTTTTGTGTGTGTGTGTGGGGGTGTGTGTATATGGGGGGTATGTGTGTGTGTATTTCACTTGTGTATTCTGTAAAGAAGTAAATTTATCAAAAAATGTCATAGTTTGTGGGTCTTAACTTACAAAAGAGGTTTCAAAATATGACCGTTTAAAGATATTGCCTTCTGCATTAGAATATAATGTGATATATAAGGTTATGTAAACATAGCCTAAACTCACTGTACAACACAATTATTTATTGGTTTTTAATATTTTGAACTTTACTTTTGTGTGAACATCTATGATTAAGAGTAGAATTAGTATTCTACTATGCCATTAAGAATTATTAAAAAAAATCTCCATGTGCAATCTGCAGGAAATGAAAACTTTGTTACCAAAGTACTACATTAAGAACTCTAAATCATTTTTAGTATATATGCAACATTGCATTGCTAATGTTTTTTCTCTCTTTTTTCTACCTTGATTTTTCTGGCTTAGAGAATTCTCCTTTTTTCCCTTTCATGGTTTTGTTTTTGTGCACATATAACACATTTTCTCTGCTGCTAACCCACTCTTATATACTAGAGAGGATTGCAAAAGTTGGCTTTACTTTACAAGGATATACTTTTTCAAGTCTTTCTTTTGGGGAAAGGTATAGATATAAGCACACATTTTTATTAACTTGTGAAATGCAAAACTGTCTGATTCAATTAAATAATCCAAGCAGGAGAGTAACTTGGAGCAAGAAATACTGAAGTTGACTAGCTCATGGTAGGGTTCCACTCATAATAAAGGCACTACTAATTACCTTTACATTTTTCGGTGTTCTGGGATGAGTCTGCCTTAGAGTGAGTATTTCATTTCAAACTCTGTACTTATGTTAGAATGCAGTTACGATAGAATGGATAAAATATCAATTCTGCTGCCAATACTGAACAGTGCAGAATTGGTTACAGTCACCTGCTTCCTTTTGATATTCACTTGATTTAGATATGAGGCCAAATCTACATTTTTACTCACCTGGGGATATTGCAAAAAGCATCACTATATTGTGTGATTAAATTGCTGGTTAACTTGTTCATCATCTGTGAAAACACATCTGAATTATTTCAACCCAGTCACTTTTTTTTATTGTTGTTCAAGCATAGTTATTTCCATTTCCCCCCAACACTTGCCCCCTACCCCGGCCATCCCCACCTCCCTCTCCTGATCCTACCCCCCTTGATTTTGTCCATGTGTCCTTTATAGTTGTTCCTGAAAACCCAGTCACTTCTTTATTTCTCTTTTGGATGACCTCCCCATCCCTGACTCTCATCCCCTCCTCAGCAATAAATACAGATGGCAGTAAAAAAGAAAACAAACAATAGCTTTTAAAAGTTGAAAATGCCACCCATCATTCTGTTTCCTGGAGATTTTATAAATGATTTTTCAGGAATTCAATTGCTTGCCATCTACTGGATCAATTAAATACAAAATTTTTGTCTGAATGGAAAGAAACATTTTGGCTTGTCATCCAGGTATTTTGTCTACAAGATATCCAAAACAAAACTTAAAATAATATTTTAGGGTGTGGAAAAAGTATTTTATGTGTTTCCACATATACAAATTCTAAGAAGACTGAAACAAGAAAAATAAGCAGAATTAGATCAATTCCTCAGTCACATGGTGCTGTAGTGTGACAAGATTTTGGGCTCTTGGACATTTGGCTAAGAGTATATTTTCATAGCTGGTAACATGAATATTCACAACATATCAAACTCAAAAGTCCCACTGCTGAATGAGTCATCTTCTCCCCAATCTGGTTTTTCCTTGGATTGGGCAGATTTTTGACTAGCAGCTAGAAGGGCCCTCACCCTGACAGAATGTGAGACTTGTAGAAATGGGCTCCACTTAGGGCCAGCAGGAAATCGAGTGCATCATTCCATGAGGAATACTTTGAATGAAGCATGTGCTTAAAAACAATCAGCGGTCCAGGCAAAGTGCCAACAAACTGGAGTCAGGAGCATGGAACTTAGCCTCAGCATGTCTTCCCTGATCTCCACAGTGGTATGCGATAGTTCGTGAGGCTCTACTTTCTGAAAGAGAGAACTGAAAAAATGATGCAGAGCCCCAGTCTTACCAACCCTGGGACATTAAAACAAGTTTTGAGGGCAGGGAAATTCACTCAGGAAACCAGGAAGTTTCCAATGAAAACAAGAGAGGTTCTGAATACATAGAAGTAAACAGAAGTTCATTCATCAGTCAGAGTACAGACATTATGAGACTAAGCCCAGTTATCATAAAGATTTCACATTAAATTGTGTACCCTTGGAGAGAGTGTACTGTTCTAAGAAAAGAAATGGCTTGGTTGAAAACAATGAGAAAGGATGGAACTGAGAACTATTTGGACTGAAAGAAATAGAGTTTGGTAATTGATTGGACACCATGTTTTAGAGCTGAGAAGAACAGTAGGTTATATGAGTTTTTAATCTGGTAAAAACAAAAGTATGTATTACTTTATACAAACCTTCATGTTCTCTACTACCTTTTATCAGAAGGGTAATAAATACCTAAGAATTATAATAATGATAGTTTGAGGTATGGGCCCAATTTTGGGGTGTAAATTGGTCCTTTTTTTAAAATACTTTATTTATTTATTTATTTATTTATTTATTTATTTATTTATAGAAAGAGGGGAAGGGAGGCAGGAAGAGGGGAAGGGAGGCAGAAAGAGAGGGAGAGGAACATTGATCGATTAATTGCTTCTCGCACGCACCCTGTCCAGGTGCCTAACCCACAACCCAGGCACCTGCCCTGGCTGGGAAAAGAATGGGTGATCTTTTGTTTTGTGGAATGACACCCAACCAAATTTTGTTCTGTGGATGACACCCAACCAACAGTCACACCAGTCAGGGCCCAAGTTGGTTCTTTTTATGCACTGATAAAGACTGACAAAGTTCCATTTGCAGAGGGGGCCATGTTGCCCTCCTGTGTGGAGATGCAATCTGGGAAAAAGGCAGATATGGGAGTACTGCCACACTCTGTCAGCAAGGTGGAAAGTTTGGGGTCATGCAGCACCCTCCCTTCTCCCTTCCCTGAGAAAGAACATATGAAAAATTCCCAAGTGTGTTGACTCATTTCTTACAAAGATTCTGGCACCTGCCCTTCCTTTCCACTGTCACCAACCTGATTTGGCTTTTCCCAGGACTAACCCATTCCTCACTGTGGACCCATCCTGTGTATCACTGTCAGATTTATGTTCTGAAAATGCTACTGATATATTAGTTGCTGAAAAGCCATTACTCTTTTGTTTGGAAATTTTTAATCCATATTAGCGATCTATGTCACTATAGTATTTCTGTTCTGTAAATATTTGCTCTTTTGATTTGATATCTTGGTGACAGGCAACTTTCCTGCAACATCCCAAAGGATGTCTTGAAGAGGCTTACTTGGATCAACACACGTGCATATTCATGCAAAACTAAAAAGTTCTCTTTCTTTATATCCTCTTGTAACAACATGTGGGTGTCTATCCAGCACCTCCATCAGAGTAGACAATATCATTTCCTGTGGTGTTTCTCAGGTCAGCCCACTTCTATACCTAAATTAGATTACCACGATATCAGTCTTACGATGCTGGAAATGAAGTGGTTTAACAATGTAAGCTGCTTTGTGTGGTACAGTTCAGTCTTTTCTTAATGAAAATCCTAATTCCCGGTGGTTTCTACAAAAAAAATGTATAAGTGATATTATGTTTCTGTATGAAAATTATGTAAAAAACACTTCTAATTTTTAAAATTATATCTCAGTTGGTGTATTATATACAGCAGTTGGTGTAAAAGTGACTAAAGTTTAAAATATATATATATTCTTATAATTTTGATTGTTTCATTTTTAAATAAAGAATTTATTTCCTCAGGTTTTTAAGTTAAATGATGTCTAAAATGATGTTTGAACTTGAACATAGTAATACATGGCAATGCTTGCATGAAGGGCAATGCATATTTTTAAAAACAGAATTTAGCCTTTTGACTGAATTTGGGCTAAATGCAATATTGAAGCCCTTTCTTGAGTGGTCAGTTTGGTGTTGAATTGTAATCTGCACTTTACAATTGTTGCCACGAGTGTGAAGAGGTAGAATAAAGAAGTTGTCAAAGTATAAAGATGCTTACTCTTCCAGACACTTGTTCAGTGGGAACATAGAGCTCTGAATAAATGTTTTAAACATTCTGGTTTTGTGATTTTAGTACATGCTTTATTAGTGTTCAAGACTAGCAAGTTGTTTAAAAGATAACTTTGTATTTATCTCCAGTGAAACAGTAAAGAATTATTGTCGGTAGAAAGGAGCATGAACATCATATAGGGGGTTAAAAATAGCAAAAATTATCATGCCAAAGGTGGCAAATAATCATATGAACAAGTGCTCAACATCATATGTCATTAGGGAGTTGCAAATAAAACAACAGTGAGATACCACTACATACTTTTTGAAAATAAAACAATAAATTATGACCAAAATCTGGAACACTGATAATACTAAATGCTGGTGAGGATGTAGAGAAATAGGAACTCTTAGGCATTTCTGCTGGGCATGAAAAATACTACAGTTACTTTGAAAGACAGTTTGGCAGCTTCTTATACAATTGTATTTTTATACACACACACACACACACACACACACACACACACACACATATATTATATTGCCATACAATCCAACAATGTGAACCTTGGTATTTACTCAGAGGAGTTAAAAACTATGTCTACACAAAAACTACACAAGGATGTATACAGCAGCTGCATTAATAATTGGTAAAACCTAGAAGCAACTAAGATGTCCTTCAGTAGGTGATGGGTGAGTGAACTGTAATACAGCCAGACAGTCGTATATTATTCAGCACTAAAAAGAAATGAACTATCAAGCTATGAAAAGACATGGTGGAAACTTAAATATATGTTACTAAGTGGAAGATGCCAAACAGAAAGGCTACACATATATGTATATTTCCAACTCTATGACACTTTCTGCAAAGGGCAAAACTACAGAGAAAGTAAGGTCAGTGGTCACCAGAGAGGAGGGATGAATACTTGGAGCAGAGAGAATTTTTAGGGCAATGGAATTATTCTGTATGATACTACACTGGGGGATACCCATCATTATACATTTGTGAAAACCCATTGTTCAACAAAAACCTGTCTTTAAATACCAGAGTGAACCCTAATGTAAACTACGGATTTTGAGTGATAATGATCATGATTTTTTAACATCAGTCTGTCCTCTGTACTTGTGAGTCTGTTTCTGTTTTGTTTGTTCGTTTATATTGCTCTTTAGATTCCATATATAGATGAAATCATATGGTATTTGTCTTACTCTAACTGACTTATTTCACTTAACATAATATCCTCTAGGTCCATCCATATTGTTGCAAAGGGTAACATTTCATTCTTTTTTATGGCTGATTAATATTCCATTGCATAAATACTTCACAGCTTTTTATCCACTCACCTGTTGTTGGGAACTTGGGTTGCTTCCATATCTTAGCTGTTGTAAATAGCACTGCAATAAACACAAAGGGGGTAATCTTCAAAGATTACCCAAAAATTATCTTTTGCCCAAAGGTAATTATCAAAATTATCTTTTGATAATTTGGGGGTGGTTGGTTGGATATTTTTTCCAGAAGAGGAATTACTGGATCATAAGGCATTCTTAATTTTTTTGAGGTAACTCCATACTCCTTTCCAAGGTGGCTGTCCCCATCTGCATTCCCAACAACTGTGTATTAAGGTTCCCCTTTCTCTACATCCTCACCAACGCCTGCTTTTTGTTGATTTATTGATAATGGCCGTTCTGACAGGTGTGAGATGATGTCTCACTGTGGTTTTAGTTTGCATTTCTCTGATGATTAGTGAAGTTGAGCACCTTTTCATGTGTCCATTGACCATTTGTATGATGTCTTTGAAGTGTTTATACAGGTCTTTTGCCCATTTTAAAATTGGATTTTTTGTTTTTTGGTGTTGAATAATATGAATTCTTTATAAATTCTGGATCTTAACCCCTTATCAGATGTATCATTGGCGTGATAATGGTGCTTTAATGTAAGCTCATTGATTGTAAAAATGTCCCTCTCGCAATGGTGCTGGTAATGGCAGAGGCTGTGCATTCATAGGGGAAGGGTAATCCAGGAAATCTCTGCACCTCTCCCACGAGTTTTTTGTGAACCTAAAACTTCTCTAAAAATAAAGCCTATTTAAAAATAGCACATTATATCAAAATGTCCTTGCTGTTATTAGATAAAAATACATGAAATGCCATTTTTATCTGCTGATTACATGACTTCTTTGCATCTAAATGTCCAATTACACACTTTTTTAAAAAACTATTTAATGTAGAAAACTATTTTAAAGTAATTGTTAAAATAATTTTGTTAGCAAAGTTTTAAAGATTTTACCTACTTTGCATTGAATACCTTGAGGACATTCAATTTATTTTCAACAGACTTCACTAGTTCTCAAGAACCTAGGCGGTATAATCGCAAAGATCTGTTTTCCATATGACATCAAACATAACTTTCATTAGTGATCATGGTGGTTTGGGGCACACGCTGAAGATTAAATACACATAAAAATTGTAAAATTTCATAAAATATATTTCTGTTTTGTGTCATAAATTATTATTATTTCAAATGTCATCTGTAATTTTGTAGACTAATATAATACATGATGCTCTGTTGCTTTTTGAAAGCTAAACAGAGAGCTAGAGTTGCCAGCTGTGGATGACTGGAGCCTTAAATCTGCATTGGACACATTTCCAGCAAAGATCTAGAGACTTTCGTGTGTAGCTCTGTTTTAAGAAGTCTTGACTGGCCCTGACTGGGGTGGCTCTGTTGGTTCAGTGTCTCTAAGAGAAAGGTCACAGGTTGGATTCTTTGTCAGGGCACATGCCCAGGTTGCGTGTTCGGTCCCCTGTCGGAATGCACGGGAAACAATCAATGGATGTTCTCTCTCACACTGATGTTTCTCTTCCTCCCTCCCTCCCTCCCTCCCTCCCTCCCTCCCTCCGTCCGTCCCTCCCTCCCTCTCTAAAAACAAATACATAGAATGTTTTTTTTAAAAGAAGACTGCACAGTACCTCGTGATATCCCAATGCTCTTACCCATCTGGTTAATAAAATACTCAAATGAGCAAAGGATATTTGCAGTAGGCCAAAGGTGAATTTCCAAGTTTTGGCATATATTCACCCACACAAACTTGGTGTGCACTTTTATATGTTTTTGATGCAATGCCATTTTCAATGTCCAGGCTTTTCTCATCAGCAAAGAATATTGGAAGGATGATTTAACAACAGATGTGGAGCTTCATGAATTTTAGATCCCTCCTATGGAGTGGATGATGTAGATTCCCTAAAGCCTTATTGCCTTCATGTCTGTTTGCATCACAGATCATTTTTGTTGTAAAAGCATCAGTCAACACCAGCCCACACCAGGCCAGCTAGTAAGTGACTCTGCTCTATTCCTATTCTAACTGTTGTGATCAGAAGGGGAATCTATCACATACTCTCTCTTGTCTGACTCTGTATGTATGATGTTAGTGTTGTAACGAGTGAATTCCCTAGGGAGCATTTGGTCTTCTCCGCTCTAAGTCACAGGAAGTTATCAAATAATAGAATCTGTACTTGATTCCCTAGTCTACCAGCAAGAGTTAGAAGAGGTGGGCTGTGTTTTTTAACACCATCATCCTTCATGATACTAAAAGATATATCTAATTGATATATCGCTACATATTATACTATTCAATAAGCCTTTTAATTTCACACAGTATTATAGAACCAAACACTTCTTTCAATTAGCCCACATTTTGAAATATGTTTAAAACATATTTCTAAAAGCATAAACATTGAATTCCTTTTTTAACAGTAAGAGTAATTTTATTTTTTATTTATTTTATTTTACTAATGTTATTTTAACTGTTGTTCAAGTACAATTTTCTATCTTTTACTCCCATCCTAGCCCACCCATCCAGCCCTCCCCACCTCCCTCTCATTTTCACCCCCCATGTGTGAGGAGTTTTTATCCATGTGTCCTTTATACTTGCTCCTGTAAACCCTTCCCCTTTTCCCCTGAAATTCCCCTGAAATTCCCTTCCCTCTCCCCTCTGTACATTGAACATTGAATTCTTAAATGTTGTTTTAGAACATTTTGTAGAAAGAAAAAATTCCAGATTATTTATTTATTATATGAGGGGGGACTCCCAAAAAACAAGAATTACTTTCTGGAGGGTGGGCCCTTATCGTACAGGTTTCACCCACTAGCTGAGTGTCCTTAGGAACCCATCTGTATCAGTGTATCAGCTGGCATTGTTATGAGAGGCTGCATTCGGCTTCAGTGAATTTTTTTTGAAGACTCTTTCAGTGTGTTTGCCCATTTCATGGTGGGTAATTTATGAGCACACCTACTCACATCCAGCTGAGTGTTCAGCAGTTTTGACCAAAAAATGGCATGACCCCCATGCTCCGCCCTCCTTATTCACCCAACTTTGCCCCAAGCAACTTTTGTATGTTTTCCCCCAGGTGAAAAAAGTCCTTAAAGGGAAATATTTTGCCATGTGGAAGAGGTGAAATAAATTATATATAGTGCTATTGTTATAAAGTTATTGAGAAAAGGTAATTTTCTTAAACATGGGAAATGAATAATTTTCTCAATTCAGTTTTTGTAGTATTTGGTGGTTATACACCATGACTTTCATATACCATATTTTTAAGACTATAAGACACACCAGACCATAAGATGCACCTAGGTTTTAGAGGAGGAAAATAGGAAGAAAATTTTCAGAGCAAAAAATGTGGTAAAATATTTAATAACATAAGTAACATAATATTTTACCAATGTAAATGTAAACTACATTTACCAGCTAGGTAAGCTACATTCGGACTATAAGGTGCACCGCCCTTTCCCTCCCAAATTTAGGGGGTGTGTCTTGTAGTCCAAGAAATATGGTACTTCATATATAGTAATTAAAATGCATGACAATATATTAATACTATTCTGGCTTGTACTAATAAAAATTTGGAACATCTTAGTATTACATAAATAACTATAAAATGGCCCTTTGTATGTAGTATTGTTAGGGCAGTAAACAGATTTTGTTAACAATTATGCTAACATCACTGAAATAAGAATGGAATAACGTGAAACATTTTAGAATTTCATCAGGCAGTAGAGATAAGTAATTCATTAACATGTCAGATATTCAAGTAGTTTTAATAACTTTAGTTTCTAATTGGGTTAAAATGAATATGTAGATTTCTAGGTCCAGTGCTATGGATATACTGTAATGATAAGTGGAAGACCTTCTTGCAAGAAACATGATTAATTATGGGGAACAGTATCAGAACATGGTCAATTAACTTAAAATGGTATGAAATGTATGCATTACAAACAATACTAAGGGCTTTTTCAGCCTAAGTTCTGGTGAAGAAAAGTTGGTAGAATTGGAAGCCATAAACATACACCTGCAACATGTTTTGAGAATAGGTACTTACACTACTTACAAGGTCCAAGAACCACGAGACTAAGATATGAACTGAAGAATCATCCTCAGGCCAGTTACTTGCCTGGGGCTCTTGGCAAAAGTAAAAAAAAAAAAAAAAAACCCTCTATGGCAGATGCTCACATTCTGGGCCACAAAGGACCCTTGCTAAGAAAAATAGCCTCCCAGCATGAGTTACACAGCTCAACAGCTGTGAGTGCCACCATGCAGAACCAAAATAAAGTCTTAAACTCAATGACTTGGAATAACAATGAATGGAAACCTAAAAAACTACTTTTATAGGAATACGATTAAAGTGCTCCAAAGCATAAATACGATCAAAGCCCTAGGGAAAAAAATAAGACAATGAAAAAGAATAAGTGAAAACTGCTAGAATTTAAAGAAATAAACATATACAGTTGTTGAAATTAAAAATTAATGGGTATATTTAAAAACAGGTATAATATACTTAGAAAAATTTGTAAGAACATTACCAGGGAAACAATGCAGAATTGTGACCAAAAATGTAGGTAGGAGGACAGTGAAAGAGAGGAACATGCATGTGAGACAATGAAAATGTTCAACGTATAAGCTAACAGGAATTCAAGAAAGCTAGAATAGAGGGAATGGGGGTGAGAAAAAATACAAGCCAAGGAGAATTTCTCCATTGAAAGTAAAATGATAAAGGAAAAAAGAGATACTACCCAGATGGTGGAAATTTCTAGTGTAAATGTAGATTTCTTAGTAGAAGAAATCAAAATAATAATAAAAATAACAACAATAATTTGGAAGCTACAAAATTTTCATAAATAATACAGTAATCAAGGCATACTATTATAGTGATAATGAGATAATAATGGCAAAAAATGCAAGCACTTCCTATAATTATCTTGTATAATATAGCTAAATTTTTATTTGAAGAAAAATAAGATGACATAAATGCATATATTAGAAAACAAGACTAGCAAAATTGTTAAGGAAAACTTCCAATGGAAAAATGTTTTAAATTAACCATAAATAGCCCCCAAATTCCAGAATGTTTAGTGTAATAAGTATGAACACAATATTAGTGAAATAGAAAAGAGAGTATCACTAGAGAGAGTCAGAAAACTGGGCTTTATTTCTTTATAAAGGTTAAAAAATAGACAAACCTTTAAAAACTTTAAAGAATAAAAATAAAGCAAATGTATAATAAATAACAAGAGAAATGACATAATGTCATGTAATTTATACTTAGTAAAAATATAAAAATATACTTTGTGTGAATGTTACATTAATAAACTTAAAATTTTACATAAAATAGACAATTTTAGAAATACATAAATTATACAAATAAGAGAAGAAATAGAAAAATAAAAGGGGATTCCAACCCAATATAATTAAATGAGTATGAAAAAATGTACCCATAAATAAAACAAAGGAACAGATGTACATAAACAACATTTCCCAAACCTTAAGGAATATAGTCCCAATTTTATATAAATTGCACAGGTGAAACAAAAAAGGAGTAAAATCTCCCTAACTCACAAAATAAGGCTAAAATGGCCTTGATTTCAAACAAGGATGGTAAGTATAAGGAAATTTCCAGACCAATCTCACTTTTAAATATAAATGTAAGAAATCTTATATAAAGTATTGGCACACTGATTCCAAAAATGTTTAAAAAATGATGATACAATATAATTGATACAGATACCATCCAATTAAATATGGGTCAACAGTAGAAATACAATCAATTGATGTTTCCACTCTCATAGAATAACCTAAGTAAATGGGACAGCAAGTCAGAGCCACAAGGCAGCCCACATTTATCAAATAACATTGACTTATAATATTTGTGGTCCCAGTGGCCAGCAGAACATGGAAAACTCAGACAGAAGCAATCATCCAATCAAGTGGCAACTTACTGTTTTTGAAATGTTATAACTCAGACTTGGAGACTGGGCTAAACAACAGCCCCTGCCTGTGACACAGGACATCATTACAATAAAAAGGGCTTACTATTAGAGTACAAGGGGTAAGATAGATAACTCTGGAGATTCACAGCCCCAAGTCTAACATCAAACAGCCTCAGTCTGGGGTAATGCCCACACTTCTCTTGGGAAAATAGCCCCATAATTATTTAAGACAACACAAATTTTCTCGTAATTCTTAAGTACCTATATCTACCCTGAGTAATTATGTTATGAATACAGAGATGAAATGAATTAAATTGTGGAGTCAATCATTTTTAAAAACCCATGTACATATTAAGTATTTAAAGTCATCTGTTGATGTATTAAAATACAAAACAGACTTACATTTTAACTCCAATTCAAAATAATGTAAGAGAAAAATTTTAATTTGCTAAGTTTTGAAATTTTGTCACATTTGTAAATGGTATTGAAACAGCACAAAAATTAAAAATTGTCCCTTAGGCCTGGCTGGTATAGCTCAGTGGATTGATCGTGGGACTGTGAACCAAAGGGTCGTGGTTTGATTCCCAATCAGGTCACATGCCTGGGTTGTGGGCCAGCTCCCCAGCAAGGTGCACACAAGAGGCAACCACGCATTGATGTTTCTCTCCCTCTCTTTCCCTCTCCCTTCCCCTCTCTCTAAAAATAAATAAAATCTTAAAAAAATAAAAAGTAAAAATTGCCACCTATATTAATTTGTTAGATTTTTAATATCTACCTGTGAACTTAGTAATGCAAGTAGATCAGATAATTGAGATGATTAAAATAAATTTGAATATATTACATTTACAAGCATCACTTGAAATGCTTAAAGGTATTTAATTAATTAAACTATAAATATATCTTAAGATCATGCTTAAAAGTTTGACTTTTTTATTTCAGTAAACTGACAGTTAAATATTTAAAGTAATGTAACATCTGAATGACTTTTAGTTTACAGAGTCCCTGAATCCCTAATCCACACAAAAAGAAATGGCAACAAACTCCCTTTTGTATCAACAAGCTCATTGGTGGATTTAGAAGATGAAAATATGGTAAACTTTTATGATTAAATCTTTGATAAAATTTACCACCTATACATGTAAGAGGAATGGTGTTCCCAGAAGCTTTGGGGGAAGACAACTAGAAAAGATTGTTTTCCTTACCTCACTGAAGTTTCATTCCAAGCCTCCAGTAATTATCATACTTAATGGTAAAATGTTAGAATCATTTCCATTATAAGTCAGTAATGACACAAGTCATCAAGTCCATTACCTGAGCTTCTATTTAACATCACTGGAGGTTCTAGAAAATTCAATAATATATACAAATGAACTAACAGTATACAGATTAGGCAAAAATAGTAAAATCTTAATATCTTACCAAATGTATGATTTTATACTTACAAAATTAAAAATGAGTTCTAGAAAAAAAATGAGAACTAATAAGGGAATTTTATTCATCGTGGCAGTGCACAAATCCATAGCAGTCACAAACACTAGTACTTCACAACCTACAGAGAAATAAAACCCAAATACACTGAAGGTATCAATGTAAACATAAAAATTATAATGATTATAAAGGAACAGTACAGACTTCTGGCCAAGATGGAGGTATAGGTAGATACACTGTACCTCCTCGCACAATCTAAAGAAGGACAACAACAAATTTAAAAACAAAAACAACCAGAACTGCCAGAAAATTGAACAGTATGGAAGTCCAACAAACAAAAAGTTAAAGAAGAAACATTCATCAAGACTGTAGGAGGGGCAGAAAAGGGCAAGGTGCTGGCTGGAAGACATGAGTGGGCGAGACTGTGGCTGACAGATCTGGCAGTCCCACATTTGTGTGCAGATAAACCGGGAGGAACAATTGGGGAGTGAGACAAGATCGCACAACCCAAGGTTCTAGTTAGGGGAAATAAAGTCTCAAAGCCTCTGACTGTAAAAACCTGTGGGGATTGAGATGGTGTGAGAAACTCCCAGACTCACAGGAGGGTTCATTGGAGAGACCCACAGGGTCCTAGAATATACACAAGCCCACCCACCCAGAAATCAGCACCAGAAGGGCCCAATTTACTTGGGGGTGGCAAAGGAAGTGACTGAAAGCCAACAAGAGCCAAGCAAATGACATTGTTCCCTCTTGGACCCCTCCCATGCAATCAATGCCACATCACAGCTCTGCAGCTTGCCCTGCCCTGTATCCCACCTCCATGGTTTGCCACACCTAAGGTTCCTCCCCTTACTACTTAACCAGCATGCTGAGACAAAAAAAAAATAAAATAATAATAATAATAAAAATAAAAAAATTGGCTGAATGAAAGAACAGATTAAAGCTCCAGAAAAAATACAACAAAGTAATGAAGAGATAGCCAACCTATCAGATTCAGAGTTCAAAACACTGGTAATTAGGATGCTCACAGAATTGGTTGAATTTGGTTACAAATTAAATGAAAAAATGAAGGCTATACAAAGTGAAATAAATAAAAATATATAGGGAACCAACAGTGATGGGAAGGAAACCAGGACTCAAATCAATGGTTTGGAGCAGAAAGAAGAAATAAATATTCTATCAAAACAGAATGAAGAAACAAGAATTCAGAAAAATGAGGAGAAGCTTAGGAACCTCCAGGACAACTTTAAACTTTCCAACATCCAAATCATAGGCATGCCAGAAGGAGAAGAGGAAGATCAAGAAATTGAAAATTTATTTGAAAACATAATGAAGGAGAACTCCCCCAATCTGGCAAAGGAAATAGACTTCCAGGAAATTCAGGAAGCTCAGAGGATCCCAAAGAAGTTGGACCCAAGGAAGCATATACCAAGGCACATCATAATTACATTACCCAAGATTAAATAAAGATAAGGAGAGAATCTTAAAAGCAGCAAGAGAAAAGGAGTTATCCACAAAGGATTTCCCATAAGACTATCAACCGATTTCTCAAAAGAAACTTTACAGGGAAGAAGGAGCTGGAAAGAAGTATTCCAAGTCATGAAAGGCAAGGACCTACATCCCAGATTGCTCTATCTGGCAAAGCTTTCATTTAGAATGGAAGGGCAGATAAAGTGCTTCCCAGATAAGGTCAAGTTAAAGGAGTTCATCATCATCAAGCCCTTATTATATGAAATGTTAAAGGGGCTTATCTAAGAAAAAGAAGAAGATCAAAACTATGAAAAGTAAAATGACAACAAACTCACAACTTTCAACAACTGAACCTAAAATAACAAAAACAAAAACAAACTAAGCAAACAACTAGAACAGGAAAAGAAATGGAGAACACATGGAGGGTTATCAGCGAGAGGGGGCTGGGGGAAAATGGGAGAAAATGTACAGGAAATAAGGAACATAAATGGTAGATACAAAATAGATGGGGGGATTAAGAATAGAATCAGTAATACAACTATATAAGACTATTGTACACACTGTACTGAACTACTAACACAGAAAAAAAAACTCTAAGAAAGTAGATTGAAAGGAGAGTCATGGAATTTTTTTTAAATGGAATTGCTAATAAACTCATAAAAGGTGCTGCTCCACTTCCTTAGTAATCAGAGAATATAAATAAGCCCATAGTGAAATGTAACTAAATGCCAAATTGCAGGCACAGATTAATAAATTGCAAGATTTTGAACTCTTGGCTCAAGTGAAGGAAATCTGGACACTGATTGTTTCAGGGTGTGAAAATTGGCACAATAGTTTTATATAGCAATATTGCAATACCTGGTAAAGTTAAAATGCACATATTCTAAACCAGTCACTTTCTAGGTTAATTATGGACCTTAGACAATAATGTCATACATATTCACTAGTTTACACGTACAGAACTTTTGTAGTAGTGTTCAAAATCTTGCAAAAGTGGAAACCGCTGAATTATCACTTAAAAGGTGCATACATAATAACCTGGTTTATTCATACAGTGGCATTTCAAACATCAGCTAAACTGAATCAATACTTGCATAGTTAAAACCTCACAATTTTAAAGTATAGTGGAGAAAACAAAGTTGCAAAAACTTATAAACAAGAATAAAACGTATGTAAGTTTTTGAAACACCGAGGTGAAATGGGAGTGAAAGGATCGTGTGAAATTCCAGCTGTATCTCTTTAGTTTTGTTTCTTAAGAGAGATACAAAAAATATAAAAACAGAGAAGTAGGGAAACTGTGTGGCACGTGGGAGGGAAATAAAGCAAACTCTTGGTATTGGTTTAATGTTGGTGTAGGATACATAAGAATGTCTAACACTATTTTCTTCATTTTTGGCATTCTTAGAATGCTTCAGTAATTATATAAAATAATGTGAAATGTTTATATCAATATATTCTAGGGTAACTTAAAAAAGGTACTTTAGAAAAATGTGAGGTTGTATGTGGGTGCACATGTATAGAAATAAGTGCAACAGAATATAGTCTATAGTGCTGATTATACAAAATATACCTTAGAAGGTAAAAACAAAGTTTCTATATTATTTTTATCTTAATTTAATAAAAAAATAGTCTGATCTGATAGCAACCGCTAGTCCCTGGTCAGAACCATATATAGCACAGGGAAGCAGCAGCCACAGACTCTCTATAAAGGAAATCACCCTAAAGCTCTGGGAAAAAATATAACGCATCTGACTCCAAACACTAAAAATATTTTAATTTTCCAACATAAGTATATAAAAGAAATAAGTTTAAAATAAGTATAAAAATATAGATGTTAAAAATTTTAAGCAAAATATAAGAGGCTGCTAAAATGATGAAACAGATTTTAAAAAGAACCTAGAGAAATTTTACAAATAAAAGTCACTGAGATTAAAAGTGATATAGTTAATTGACTTCAAAACCAAGCATGTATCACTCTAAACAAACAAACTCGGTGGACCGGTAAACCTATCTAAAAAAGGAAATCTTAGAATGTAGACCAGAAAAATGAAAATGGACATATTGTAAGAAAGGAAAGGTACAGTAACATGGATGATGGACTGAGAACATGTAACCTATGAGGGAGGGGCCAAAGAAAAGGAATTTATTTATAAGAAATTGTCTACTTATTCTTACATGTTTAAACTTCAGTCACTTTAAAGTACTCTCAATTTGATGCTAAACACTTATTGAGACATTTTCCCACTGCTCAAACCAGTTTTTGAACTCCTCAATTTTGATTCCTTTTAGTGCTTCTGCCTTTTTTTGTTTCTTAAATACTTTGTTAGCTCCCATGCCTGAAAATACATGAAATCGTGTTTTAAAAAATCCTAAAACACATTTATCTTGTTAAGTGATGAAGTCTTATTCATTAAGAAATGGATAACTATCTAATATTTCCTTTCATCACTCTGAGATATTTCTTACCTCGGCCAAACCAGTCCTCATAATATTTCCTTCAAATCTAAGTGTCCAAACCACACTGGGAAACACGTCTCAGAGCTGGTGAAAGCCTCGCTTACACACGGGCTTAAGGCTTAAGTCAGAATATGGTGATGGAAAGGAGAACTAAGCAGCACGTGAAAAAAACCACAAGATGCTGGAGCCACGGGGCCATGCTACCCTCTGTGTGCCGCCAGGCCCAGGTGAAGCTTTGCTTCACAGCTACTTGTATTTGCTGGCTTATTACTTCATTCACTCACATGTGCTCGAGGATCAAGAAAGCCAGTGACAGTAAATCTGCCAAGCCCTGGGGCCCTGGAATTTTTGACTGTCTTGGCGTATAGGAAAGGATGCAGAGAAGAACAGCTCAGAGCATGGACTAAGCCAGACAGTTCTCATTCATACTCTCCCCTCCTGAGCCCCTGTTGTCCCTCTTTGTGTATTTCCTCTTTCATCAGTATTCTACTTCCCTCCTCAGTTTTATTGTCTGCCGACAATCTACAGCCTGCCTTGGCAGGCCTCCATGAATCCAAGATCTACCACCTCCAAGGCCTCCAAATTCTAATTAAGTTTGTCTCTCACTACAAAAACATAATAAACAAATGAATCATTTAATCTTGTGTATCTTTTTTTAAAATATTTTATTTATTTATTTTTTAGAGACGGAAGGGAGGGAGAAATTGAGAGAGAAACATCAATGTGCTGGGGGCCGTGACCTGCAACCTAGGCATGTGCCCTGACTGGGAATCAAACCAGCGATGCTTTGGTTCACAGCCCGCACTCAATCCACTGAGCTATGCCAGCCAGGGCTTGTGTAAGTATCTTGATCAGACTAAAAAGTATTCTTGAAACTTTTTATAACTTTCGTTAACTCCAGTGACCACTTATCATTAAAATATATGAGAATCTTTTCTTCCCAACTCCTAATCATGAGATCCAGAAAAGAGATTCACCAAGATGGGTGGGTACCAAACCAGGTGCCCTGAGAAATAAGAAATGCTGTAAGGATAATGCCAACATCGAAAGAGTTGGAGTTAGAGACACAATACAGGCCATGTAAATATGAATTTGGAGCCAACAAGATAAGCTCAGGGAAAAGTGAGATTAGAATCGATGAGGAGGTATTGGTGATAGAGTGAGGAGTTGCTGGGAAAAGGGAGCTTTTGCTTTAAATAATTTTGAGCCAGAAGGACCAATAGGCAGAACAGAATCAGCCAATTCTGAGGACAAATAGAATTGAACCAATTCCTGTTTTCAGACACAGCCTGAAATAAAATGTATCACCACTGTAGCTAATACTGAAAATAAATTAAAATAATGGAATTTTCACAAATGCTGACTTACCTGCATAATGAGGAACTGACCTTTCTCCTTCTGGTTTATCATAGATGTATGTGATTCACTCAGAGTCCCCTTGTGCATAAATTTTCAGTCATGGTTTATTTTTTTCATCACAATGGTAGGGTTCCTCTATTTCCAAGTCAGAGAGTCTCTGTCCCATTTAATTTCCTTTTTTAATGGATTTTTAACCTCTCCTCCAAAGTTTACTGGAATTAGAATCTAATCCAAGGAGAAAGAAAGTCCCATGTCCTCAAATGTGTCATTAAACCATACTTGAAGAGTCATGCCAAAATGAATACCTCAGACTCATTACTTCATCACTAGCTTGGGAGAGCTTGTGAACAAGGGTAATACAGGCAAATTTCTTAGGCATTCCAGTTGGCCATTTGGTGAATGTATTGGCATACACACACACACACACACACGTACACACATGGACACACACACATGCAAAGTCACCAAGATAACCATCACTGCTTATTCTAGTGTGAAATATAAGTCAAGTTAACAAACTGGACTTAATGTTTCATTATTTATGCTAATAAAGTCAATGCTGCCAGCTCAAATGGAACAGAAGTTGAAAACCTAAGTTTGAGGTCTTCTGTACCAGTTACGGGAAGCATAGCATTGGCCTCACTTCATCTCACTTGCCTGGTGCACAAGATGGGAATAGTAGTAGTATCCTCGTTTGTTGTTGCGAAGCCTTCCCCAGATTAATGTTCTGAGAGATGAACTGAGGACAGAAGCCACAGCCCACACACTTAATTTTACTTCTCTGTAGACCTCTGTACAAGACTAATTGTCTGTGGTTCCTAAAAATTGTGTCTGGCATTAAGTAAGCTACCAATAAATATTAGTTATAATTGATGACTCCTTTAAACATGATAGCATCTGGTATTCTTTGAATTATGCTCCTTAAAAACTGAGTCTTTTAAAAATTAACAGAAGAGGAGAAAAAAATGTTCATTGTCTTAGTTTGGGTTCCCCAGGAGCAGATCCTGATCAAGGGGTTAAGTATAACCCAAAATATGAATTGTTCTTCGTTTTTCTTTCCTTCCTTGGAAAGCAGAGATAAGTAACTGCTTTATTTTGAATTGGCTTTCATCCCCTATCATGCTACAGTCGAAACAGGAATGGAATGGCAAACAAACAACTAATACTATTATAACACATTACTTCCTCAGACAGAGAAAGCATGCATGTTGGTAAGAATTTCAAACTACAATTTAATGACACTAATAGTTATTGCTTTCACGTGCTCTAAGTAACCAGCTTCTGAAGCACAGAACTCTTACCTGCCTTGCTCACTCCCATATCACCTCACACAGCAGCAGACACAGATAAGATGGAGAATAGACACAAGTTGACTGATTATTCATAGTAAAGCTTCTCATTCCCAACTGTATTTCTAGCCAAAGAAAGACAAGCTGGGGTCAGTTTTAATGATCAGTAAATGTTTATTTCTCCCTGCAAAGTTGACTAAGTCACTAGGCAGACTATATTTTTGGATTGCCATGTTTGTTAATGTGAGCTGTGGCTATACTTTGTAAGTCTGTTCTGGTCACATGAAATATACATTTAGTTCTATATCAGTGACCAGTTTTACATTTGAAATTTACTTACTTTCCGGTTTGAAGTATATTTTTTTGTTCCAGACAGCTTGGTATTTAAGGTAATCCAGAATTCTTTTGTTTCCACTGTGTTCTCTCCAAATAACTGTTGTAACTCCCATTGAGCAGAATGGTTTTGCAAAAAATGTTTTGATGGGAAAACACACCCACATATACAGAATGTGGATTCACTTTGTGTATAGAATCCATGAATTATACCATTATCATTTATAGGGTGTTTATTTTCTACCCTTTCCAGTGACACTTATGGGAGACAATGACTCAGCAATAGAATGTTACATTGTCCAGGTTCCAAGTATTTTCTCAGGCTGGTGCTAGTGAAGACTCCAGGGTTGAGAATAAATGCTCTTTGAATGAATTCTATGTACCTGTGACTATTGACGAACCAAGAGGAGTTTCTAAAAAAAAAAAAAAAAAGAAACAAGAAGAGAAGGGGAAAGAGGAGGAGGAGAAGAAAAGGGAAGAAGAAGAAAAGGAGAGTAGGTGCCCTGTGTTGGAGTTTGCTGTAATTATAATAAGTAGCTAGCAAACCAGAGACGTGTCAGCACATTGGCAGTCTCTTCCCTATTTTTTTCTGAAATCTCTGCGACTAAATTCAGTGATTAACAGTCAGTATATAGATAATAAAGTAAATGAGACTTTAAAGTGAAAACTAATATTGAAAAAAGAACTAGGAAGGAAATTATAGAGAGTTTTGTTTTTGGAATAGTAACAAAGGAAATGGGATTGTTTATAGAAGTAGATGTTGAAACCAGAGTGCTTACTATTAATATCTACAATCATTACCTAATACATTAGCGCTTTTTGTTTCCAGCAGCAGCCCCTAAATTTATCCATATATTAAATATTTCCTTGGAGGGAATGATGTAAGTCTAAAAATACCACCATGGTTGATGGGCTGTTTTTAACAAATATAATTCAATGCTGGTAAAATTCTCAGAGACAAGACATGAGAAGCATATCCTTTATGTTTCTGGATCGGCTCTGTCTCATTTAGAGATTCACGTTTTCCCCAGGTTCTCCCCACCTCCACCTGGAAATCTCAGCTGTGGACGCTGGTGGACATGTTTTACTTTCTCTCTGGCAGTGTTAGAGAGTGACACTACGGAGCTGTGCGGCGGGTACAAGTGAGACATGAAATGAAAGATCTTAGCTTGTGGCTGCACAGAGGCCACCTAAAAGGTACCACTGCTGAGCTATTGTGGTCTGAGGGAGAGCTTGGCAGCAACCAAGGGCATCTTGCTACCATAGTGGAATTGCATCATTTTTTATAAAAGGGTTTTATCTTTCTCTTCCAGGCATGCTCTCCTTCCAGATAGCCAGCAGGGGAAAAGACTGGAGGAGGAAGGGAAAAGGCAATTCTCAGCTCCCAGCTGAGAATTTCTTTGTGAAAGGTGAGGAGGAAGATGCAGGGGCCAGGAATGTAATGTAAGTGGGGTCATAAGAAAGAAAAAGTGATTCTCGATTAAGTCTTATCCCTGGCTGTCAGGGAGTAGGGGTTATGCTGTGAAATCTGTTCCCATCCAATCGGCCTGAACTGACACCTGTCTCAGTGTCTACCAAGATTTATACCAAACAAGTCAAGCTCCTCTCCAGATGACTACTGGAAATGCTGAGGTCATCTTGGATGTGCTTCTGATAAAAGATCCTTATCTCTGGGTCTCAGTCAGCACCCCATGAAGGCAGAGACCCCATCTGTCTTCAACACTTTGATTCCAGAGTTTGTACATTGCCTGGCACAGAGTGTGTATGTAATGAATACTTGTTGAGTGAATCAATCCATAAACGCATGAATCAGAAAAAACTCCTGAAAACTTTTTCCTCTAGTCACTTTAGGTTCTTTGGCTGGGACCTGTAAATCGACAGACAAAAGAGAGTTTAACATTAGAAAAAGAGGAAGATGACGCGGGCATCATCCATATGTGGGAGAACTAGGTGATAGCTGCAGCATCATTTAAGCCACTCGCAGTCTCAGTCTTCTAATAAAGAAAGGGCCTTGCATTCTTGACTTAATTTTCTTTCTTCTCTGACTACATAAAGGCATCGAAATAGGGGTATAAATCAAAACTTCTAGGCTGTTTCTCAGACATAGGTCAGAAGACAGCTCCCTGAATAATGAACCAAGAGAATGTGTTCACTTAAATTTAGTAGAACAAATCGACATACAAATGTAGGCTCAGAGATAATTTATATGGTGTCTGCATGACAGCCTCACAACATTTATAAGATTAAACTAAAGGAAAAAGAGGAAGAAAAGTCAAACCTTTCAGTTTCAACCATTAATCCCAACAAAGCTAAAATTGCCAACAAGTTGGACATCACTGTTTGAGTCTCCTATGTAGATAACTATGCTTGGTTTGAAGTAATTTTCTGATGTGCCAAGACTGATCCACAAGTTCCTTGGAAAAGAGAGTGCAATAGCTAGGAAAATGCTTGCTGCTATAACAAGCATGCATACAAACCTATGAAGTGGATCCAAATGACAGAGGTCTCTTTCTTCCTCAGATATTGCCCAGAAATGGGTGTTCCTAGTTGGTAGGTGGCTCTCCTCCAGGCTGTGCTTCAGAGACCCAGCTCCTTACATCTTGTGGCTCCATTCACTTTGAAACTCTCAAGACCACCAGGCTTGTGTGCATCAAGTGAGGCAAGGGGAAAAGAACATTAATGATTGTGCATGAAAGAGTTTTATTTTCAAGATAAAGGTCATGAAAGGGGTGTGCATCACTTCTGATCACATTTAATTCATTGTAAATTTGTCACATGACCACAGGGAATCCTGAGAAATGTGGTCCTGATATTTTCACAGAAAGAAGATTAAGTGATAGTAAATTACTAGGGGTATGGCACTAGAAATACTGGCCTGCCAGTGTAAGAAGCATTCTGTGACATCCTCTCCTCTGTCTTCATCACAAATGATTGTAAAATTGAGTGGTCAAGAATCATGGGTTTTAACAACTAAAGAATCAGAATTCACATATTCCAAACTCTCATTTACCTAAAAATAGAGTCTAAGAGGCAAAATAAGTCTTTAAGGACCATGCAACTTAGATAATGATAAGGACAAATAAGTTTTTTAATTTATTAAATTTATAGCTTAATGTTTTCTTTACCACAATTTATAGTCCAATATTTGTTTTTTTTATTATAAGCTCTCTCTTAGACTTATTAAAATGAGCAATCTTGAATCACTAGGAGTTTAGAAAAATAATTAAAATGTAGGGATTCTGTCTATTAAAAATTTATTGGGACTAAATGGCAAAATCAAAAGACAAAAATGTATTGATGAAAATAAGTGAACTCATAAGTAGCTATGACTCACATATCTCCAGATCTTTTGAAGGGGAATACTTTTCAGTGCAGTCACGTTCTTAGCCTACTCACATTTTCCGTACTTCATCACACTTACAGCAAAACCATTTAAACATACAAGAAATAAGAAGATAAACATTTTTCTTTATGCCAATGATATAATATTAGAATGTGTACACGGAGTGAATTCAAGAAGTAAATGAAGTTTAAAACCGCTTATTGTCAGCAGGAATTATTCAATATCTATCATACTAAAACAATATTGTTATTTTTTGGCAGACAGTTTTTAGTACTGAAATAAAAATACTAAACTCTATTCACCAGGTTAAGTAATTTAGTTAACTTAATTGGACTTTACAGGTAACATTATATTAAATTCACTAAGATTCAGCACTGTTAATTTATTGATTAAAGAAGTATTTATTGAGACTCGGTTAAGTATCAGGGATATACTAAACACAAAGTTTATGTCTAAAAGACTGCTTTTTTGTAGAAATTAATTTTGTTATCTATTTTCTTCCTTGTTTCATGTTAGACTTGGGAATTTGATAATTCCTCTCTTTATATAAATTCAGAGCCAAAAAATGAATCCATATTTTATGACCCACAATACTGATGTGGTGTGGATTAAATGTCTGTGTCCCCTTGAACCCATAGGTTGATGGCTAACCTCCAGTGGGATCATATTTGGAGGTGGGGCCTGTGGATGGGTTGACGTGATCATGAGGTGGAGACCCCATGATGGGAAAGTGCCATTATAGGAGGAAGAGAGAGCTCTCTCTCTGCCATGTGAGGACACAGAGAGGAGGTGGTCACCTATAAGCCAGAAAGAGATCCGTCACCAGGAACTAAATCAGGTGGCACATTGACTTTGGACTTCCAGTTACCAGAGCTGTGAGAAATAGATATTTATTGTTTAAGGCACCAAGTCTGTGATGTTTTGTTATAGCAGCCTGAGCTAAGACATGAGGCTTTCATGAAATTATGATGGGGCATTTCACAAAACAAGAGGCATTTCTCAGAAAACATAGAGGTTGTACCTGCTAGAGAATTTGGGTCTACTTAGTAAAAAGTAAGACTCTATACTGAAAAAAGGTAAAAACCAGGAAATGTTAAAGTGCACAACAAAATGCAAATGTTACAGAGACCATATTCCTTTCTTTGTAATATATCTTGATCTTACTATGAAATATGAATTATGGAACAGTATAATATAATTCCACTTTGGTAAGTGAAAATATAATTTTATCAGGAGAATATATTGCAAAAGGTTGAAAGTTATGATGGCTGGTTATCATAATTATGGGTGTACTTTAAAACATACAAGTCAGGTTTCAGTTTTGCTCTCTTCACTTCTCTAGAAAAATACCCAGGGAAGGAAGGTAGAGAGGTGCGTTTTAAAATCCAGAGTGGTTCTCATTTATTTGTACCGTAGTGCTTCTCAGGCATGTGGACTGGGTCAGGTACAGGGACAGACCCTAGGGAGACAAAGGTGAGAAAATCTGAAGTCTCTTTGTGACTTAAAGTCTGGAGCTTTTAAATTTATAATTGTATCATTTTAATCTTATAGAATGTTCCAGCTACAAAAGTGTCCTGATCCTTGATTACTATGTAGTGGAGGAGAAGTGGAAAGAGGTGCCCAGAAGGTGTGAATCATTGAGTTGGAATAAAACTTGAGGTACTTAGTGTTTCATGTTACATTTTTGGGAGGTATCAAATTACTTTATTTGAAGGAATGGTACAAATGAAGGACCTAAGTGGATGATTTGGTACATTATAGAAAAGTTAAAGGTAACTTCCACATGCATGTGCTGCTATGGTGACCAGGAAAGCCACCCCACTAGCTGTGGGAAGGCAGCCTAAGGCTCAGCTATCTGTACTATCTCCGAGAGTGTGCTTGGCCAGATTAAGGGGTCCCTAACCTGAGCAAATTGGTTTTGTGGTCACCCAGTTCTTTGTTGGATTTATCTGTTCATCCAGGTAGTGAGTCTCAATGAAGTCACACAAATGAGGGTCATTTTTTTCAGTGGCCAGTTTGTATAAATCCAGTAGTACTGATTTACACTTTTTCCAAGTGTAATGCACACTCCATTGCATTCAGCCCATTCTCCCAATCATCATGGTCTAGTTTCTTGATATCTTGAGGGAAGATTTGGCCATCTCATTGGTCCTGCAGCTTCATCAGTTTCTGAGCAAGTTTCTTCTTCTTATGAGATTGGTGAATAAAATATTTGGTAAAGTTCTTCAAAGCCACATCTTTGCAATCAAAGTAGTAAGACATACACAGGTAGACAGTCTAGGAAGCATAGAGCTCCATGTTGATCTGGTGGTTGCTGGTGGCCTACAAATCCTGCTGGTAGTTCTGGCACACCTGTGAGGTAGACATGGTCATCATGACGGGTGGCTGAGAACAGGCAGCTTTGCCCATCATGACAACCACGTGGTGGAGCAGTGGCTGGGGGTGGGGGCCTTGGGGCAGTCCAAGGGCACTGTAAGGAGATGGCAGACAGATGGATCTGTGAGGCTGACTGGGATAGATATCCTGCGCTGGGTTCTGTTCAAGCACCGTTGAGGCAGGAAACCACGGTGACTCTCTGGGAAGGAAGGCTGTCTCATGTTACTCTTGACTTAGAGTATCTTCTACTGACAAGACACTTAAAGATTTTCTCTTCAACGTTTTCATTTCTGCACAACAGCATATTACATAGATTGCTGTAGTTTATGTATAAGGTTAAAGTGGTGTAGCCAGAATTGCTTTTTTCTTTTTCTGTAATCACAAGCTGTACTATAATAACTGGGAAAATGTGCAAATAGCAAGCCCTGGCCATTCTGCTAATACTGGGGAAAAACACCGCACATCTGGTGCATGCCCTGCAGAAATAGACAACTAGTGAGGACACTAAAAGTATCTAGGCCATTTAAACACTACACCTATGGAAAACAAAGGGTAAATATTTACAAATATCTTTTTTTCTTATCCTATTTGTATGCATAGGGGAGCATTTGACTATAACTTGACACAATGATGTTGAGGTACTTCATCTTATAATATTTAATAGTTCTTAAAGAGTGACCACTTGGACAAAATTATTACTGCAGGGTTCAGCTGCTTTTCCAGGTTAGCCAAATATTTTAAGTCTGGAAACATGATTGGAAATTACATCAAAAAATATTTTTGCCTGAATTATCTAATACTTCCTCGTTTTTGGTTAGGCCAAAAATACCGTCACAGAAACCATGTGCTGTTTCTGCTTTTCATCTGCACTAAAACATGAAGAAACCGTGGTCAGAGTTGCAGTACCAGAATGCTGTGTGGTGTTTTCTTCTTTCTTCCTGGGCGAAGGGCTGTGCTATCGTGGTTGCAATTCAGGGTGAAATCTGAGTTCTGGTTTTCTCTCTTGGCTGTATGGGATCAGCTCTCCTTAGCTTATTAAAAAGGAAACATCAACTTTCCAATTTACTCTCTAAAATTGGTTGCTGCAGCTCCCTGCTGGAGTGGAAAGGCACCATCTGTTTTAATAATACTGATGGTGAAAGTGGGAAAAGGTTGTGAAATGCCGCTGGGAAAGCTCTGGGCGATCACAGTTCCATTTGGAGAATTGCCTTTTAAGTTCATGACTGTGGATGAAACCTGGCTGTGCCAGGTAGAGGATTAGTCAACGCAGACTCACAGGCTGGGGAAAGAATGGATAGCGCTTGCATATACAGGCAAACCAGCATGGAAAAGTTACCTGAAGACCAAGCAAGAGGAAATGTAGGAGAGCAGAAAGAGTAAAAGACAGATGGTCAGTGTCTGCCAAAACTTTTTAAGGTGTTTTTTTTTTTTTTAACATTCAGATGTTGTTTGTTTTGTTTGGCCTTTGATCATTATTGGAAGATGAGAAATTCTCTTCACTATCCTAAGCACCCCCTTCCTAAAATGGTTAATCTCTGATGGGAGAATACCCTTTTCCTGCCACTGAAACAAAGATTTCACTTCTCAGCTTTGAAAACTCTGCAAATCACTCACTCACTCACCCACCGACTGCTGGGCAGACCAATGCATGCTTACCAGGAGTGGGTGTTTAGTAACTAGCAGAAACATAGCTACATACAAATGCACACAATCAAATATACATTCAAACACACACATACACACCAAAATACACAAACCCATGTACCACACACATACATGATACAAATATATACATAAATATACATATATGCATACATACAAACAAAACACACAATCATTCAAACACAAGGCACACAAAACCCTGCACATGCATACATGTGCACGTATGTACACACAGACTTTTGGGAGATTCCCAACCTTCTAGGAAAAGGGATCTCAGTCAGCTTCAACACCTTTCACAGGCAGCACCTGTTGTTCCGTTTTGCTCCTTTTCAGCAGTCTGAAATGCAAGATGCAAATTCATGAGCACCTTCTGGAGTCAACCTTGTGTAAAAAGGCATTTTAACTTATTAGACTCTGCCCCTAAGACTCGTGCTCATTTTTTAATGTAATCCTGAAGATGCTCAGGGGTGACTTAGCAAAACTTAGCCCAAGTATTAAAAGACGAGCTTAGAACAGCAGGTGTGATCCTGCAAAGATAAATATAATGCTGTTACTGGCATTGATTTCTTTAGCATCTTATCAAATGCCCTGTTGTGGCAACAGTCTTTTTCTGTTTCCCCTCTGCTTAACTAGGAGATGACTCAATCCACAGACCAAGAAACCGTGGCACAATTACAACATTCAAAACAGCTTGTGTGTAACAGCTCATAGCTCCTCTCGAATTGGATCCTGCCTCTCTGAGCTAAATGCCAGTTAACGGATTCCTAAAAATACCCTCTGACATGAGTCATCCTCTTCCAAGGGCCTTAGAGAATGTTTTCCACAGATACGGCGGGGCTCTGAGCAGGGCCATGCTTCTGGGTGAGTCATGTGGAGAACCTTCATCAGCACCATGCTATGTTATATCTTCCATGTTCCCTGGCACTGAGCTGGGGTTGCTGAAATGCTTTGTTGAAATGTGAGCCTCTGCAGCAGTTTCAGCTCCTCCTCCCACACTGGTTCCCGAAAGGACGTGACTCTGTGCCAAAGGAAGTTGCTTCAGGTGTCTGGGTCGTCCAATATTTGCTGTGTCCCAGATGAGGGAGAGGAGGAAAACCCAATGCCAGAGATAAACAGTGTATCTGGGCTTGAAAGAGGAAACCGGCATTCTTAAAAGTGTCCTTTCTCAATGCTAGCACTGAAAGGTAAGCAGCAGGCTTTGTCTAGGGCAAGAGCTGTGTGAGAAATGGATATTCAAGCCGCCCTAGATCAAGCCACCCTAGTCAGCGGAATGGAGAGGACACTGGGGGCCCTTCTGCACCCCCTGCTTCTGTTACAGATCCTCCAAGGGCAGAGTCCACTGACCCCTGACTCTCATGGAGTTATAAAGATGGTGTAACCATCACCGGCAATAGTTACACTTTATTAGAGAATCCTAGAAGACATGAGAAATTGTATTCTTTAATAGTGGAATTTCAGACATAGTGTGTCTTTTGGGGGAGGAGAATCTAACACTCCTGAAATTACACAACATAAAACATCATAAAGGATGAATGTACACATAAGGGTAACACAGATGCTTCAGATTCTTCTTCAAAATAGTTGGGATATAAGTTATAAATTTAAAAAAGAAAGAAATGCTTATTCTGATTATTAGCTCAGACAGTAAGACTGTCTGAATTTGAAAATATACCATTGAGAAGCACATGGGCCATTTAACTCTTTAGTAAAATGGTTTTAGACTCTGGCTGTCACGGAACAAGTCTTTACAATCTTGTTTTCATATTTAAAATATTCAACATACCCTTGTTCCCAACTAAGTGCTTACCAGTTCTAACATGATTTAAAAAATCAATTTGGAAGTCATGTGTATGATTTAGAAGTACATTATACTAACATCTCTCATGACAACAAATTAGAAGGTTATCTAGAGACTGTTTAAGAATTCATAGTTTTGAAACTTTTAGATTAAAAAACATGTCCATCACTAAGTACTCTTAATATTTAATGGTCAACATAATTTTAAAAGCAACTGATTGATTTTTCATTGCATTAAAATTCACATAACATAAGATTCACCATTTTAATTGTCTTAAAGTATAAGACACCAGTGGCAGTCAGTATATTCACATGGTTGTGCGATTACCACCTTATCCAGTTCCAAACACTTTTATCACTTAAAAGAAAGCCCTGCATCCATTAAACAGTGCCCCCTTCCCACAGCCCCTGGAAACCCCTAATTTGACTTCTGTCTCTATAGATTTATTTATTCTGGATATTTCATATGAATGAAATATGCAGCTTTTGGAGGTCTGGCTTCTTCAACTTAGCATAATGTTTTAAGGGTCATCCATGTTGCAGCATGTGTCAGAACTTTATTCCATTTTATGGATGAAAAATATTCCATTCTATGAATATACTACATTTTGTTTATCTCCTCATCTATAAATGGGCATTTGGACTATTTCTACCTTTTGGATATTATGAGTATGCTGCTATAAATATTCACATGCAAGTTTTAGTGAACACCTGCTTTTCAGTTCTTTTGGGTGTTCACCTAGAATTGCTGAGTCATGTGGCAATTCTATTTTTAGCTTTTTGAAGAACTGCCAACTTGTCTTCCACATTAAATTGTTAACACAATAGGCTGGCTCTTAGCTGTACTCAGAGTTGGATGGCATTGCATAGAAGAGGAATCTATAGCCATGGGTGTTGTTTTATTAAATAAACCATCTCCCACCACCCCTTCAGTGGCAGATTTCTTGGAAGGAGGAAGTATGTACACCCTTATCCTTCACATTCTCAATGCATGATTGCCTAATCTCAATCTTCTACCTTTTTCTTTGCCATAGAGCAGTTTCATAATAAGATCCTCAGTACTATGTTGGTTTCTTTCTTAGTCTGTTTGTGCTGCCATAACAGCAAACCATAGGCTGGATGACTTACAAACAACAGACTTTTATGTCTCACATTTCTGGAGGCTGAGAGTCTGAGATTAAGGCCCAGGCAGATTTGATGTCTGGTGAGAGGCTCCTTCCTGGTTCATAATGGGTGACTTCTCTCTTGTCCTTACATAGTTGAAAGAGTGAGAGAGCTCTCTGGGGTCTCTTTCCTAAGGCCACTAATTCCATCATGATAGCTCCACTCTCATAACCTCATTACCTTCCAGAAGCCCCACTTCTTATTACCATCACCTTGAAGACTTGGTGTCATCTTATGGATCTGGGGGGACACAGCATGCATTCCATAGGAGATTCCATGTCTGCCCTCCTGTTTCAGTCTTCCTGCTCCTTGGTCTTCCACTGGGGGTGATGCTGTGCCCTCCCAACCCTTCTGCTCAGAGCACTCTCTTCTGTTGGCACACCACTCTTTTGATTTTTGCTGTTTTTTTTCCTTCCGATTCTTATGTAGCCACACTGAATACTTGTGAACTGTCTTTGCTACTATTTTCAGTTCTTCTTTCCCCATTCTGAGTTCAAAGATGGCTATTTACCCTTAGTCAATACTCTCCTTAAACCATCTTGCACATATTCCTTGCTGGTTGTTTTGGTGATGTGTGTGATTGATAATCCATCTGTTTCCTGACATTGAGAAGCCAGGTTATGTTCTCTTCCTCTGTTTCCATCTCCCAGATTCTGGCAGGTGGGGAACAGTCAGGTAATGGGAGTAAGAAAAGTAATGGCATATGGAAAGGGAAGGTTTTAGGAGACAATATTTACTTTTTGTTACTCTCAGTATTAGTAGCACTCAGCAGTTCTATTCTGTGTCCTCAAGTGTTTGTACAGATGACTGAAAATATCTGCCAAGAATAAGAGAAGCAAGGCTTTCCATGCAATATTCACAATAGAGAAGATTTTGTTTTATAAAATAATTCACTTACTCCAGAAATGATTCATTCATAGGTTTGTCTGAAGAGCAGAGAAATCTCGATTTCGAGTAACTAGACCATCAGTCCCAGGGTATGTTCTGCAAATGAGCAGTTCCCTCAGCCTCTCACAATGGCTTCATCTTCTTCCACAAAGCAAGAGAGAGATTGGGATAGAAGTTCTCTAATACAAAAAAAAAAAGTTTGGTGCAGATTTTTGCATGCAAACAAAAGAAAGGGAATCATTTTAACTAAAGGAGTAATATTTGGAAAGATAACTAGTAGTTCATAGAAAATTTGGAAACTGAGTAAAAAAGCAGAGGAAACCAGGTCACTCAAGAGCCAACGTATTAGGCCCAGAGATTGGCCTTGGTTACCTTTGCACCCTCTCTTCTAGACCCTCAGGAATAATTCTCAGCTGGTACTAGGACCTTCTGTCACTTTTTAGAAAGTCCTTATTTTAGGCATGAGATTGGCTCCCATAGGCCATATGCTTATATCCTAGTAACTGGGGGAGGAGGAAGAGGAAAGCTACCACCTAGGCTTCTAATCAGAGCGAGACTTGGGGCCTTGAGGCCACAAAGACATTGAGACAGACTCCTAAAAATGTGAACAGTTTTGTAGAGCTGGGAGGGAGATAAATATTTACCACATGGAGTCATATATTGGTAAAAAACATCCCTAAGAGATGGCTGCGCATGGTGCTGCAAACCTAAGTTGCTGGGCTCCAGGCAGCATTGTGAGCACTGTGAGGCAGGCAGAAGTCAGGGAAGGAGAATGGAGGAAGAGTAAGGCATGAAGTTAGGAAAGTAAAAAGTGGGTTAGTGGGGAGAGAAAGAGATAACAAGGGGAAAAAGAGTTCTCCAGAAAAATACTACCTACCTCTTATTTGGGGCTGAGCCAGGTTTTTGGAGCCTAAAATTTATATAGTTCATACAGATCATGTATCATACAATCCTCTTTAAAAAGAGGAGCAAACAGCCCTGGCCAGGTGGCTCAGGTGATTGGAGTGTCATCCTGTACATCAAAAGTTGGGTGTGATCCCTTGTCAGGACACATACCTATCTTGTGGGTTCAATCTCCAGTTTGGGGCCATGTGGGGAGTAACTGGTCAACATTTCTCTCTCACATTGATGTCTCTCTCTCTCTTTTTCTAAAATTAACAAAGAAAAATGTATCCTCAGGTAAGGAAACAGCTTGACAAAGGGGTTAATAACCAAAATATGTAAAGAACTCATACAACTCAACACCAAACAAACAAACAATGCAGTTAAAAAATGGGCTGGAAATCTGAACAGACACTTCTAAGAAGAAACACAAATGGCAACAAACATATGAAAAGATGCTCAACTTCACTGAGTAGAAGGGACATTCAAATCAAAGCTACAATGAGAGACTACTTCATACTTGTTAGAATGACGTTTATCAACCAAGTGAGTAATAACAAGTATTGGGGAGGTTGTGAAGAAAAAGGAACCCTCATTCACTGCTGGTGGGAATTTAAACTGGTACATCCCCTATGAAAAACAGTATGAAGTTTCCTAAAAAAAATTAAGAATAGAGTTACCATCTGACCCAGCAACTCCTCTTCTGGGTATCTACCAGAAATATTTGAAAACATTTATTCACAAAGACGTATGCACCCCTATGTTCACTGCAACAATTATTCATGGTGGCCAAGACATGGAAGCAACCAAAGTGGCCTTCCTTAGCTGATTGGATAAAGATGTGATACATAATACAATGGAATACTCCTTAACCATAAGAAGAGATGAAATACTGCCATTTGTGACAACATGTTTGAAACTGAGAATATCATGCTAAGTAAAATAAGACATAAAAATCAAGAATAATGATTTCACACATACATGAGATATAAAACTAAAAACAACACATGAACAAACAAGAAAAACAAAACTCACAGACACAGACAACAATGGTAGTTACCAGAAGGAAGAGGGGTGAACAGTAGTACAGGGTAAAGAGGGCTAGATATATGGTGATGGAAGATGATTTGACTTTGGGTGGTGAGCACACAATGCCACGTACAGATCATGTATCATAGAAAGGTAGACACGAAACCTATACAATTTCATTAACCAATGCCACCCAATAAATTTAATTAAAAAAGAAAAAAGCAAAATTATGAACACAAAAATATTAGTACAAAAATGAATATTGTATTTAGAATAAGACCAGATAGCCTACCATATAGCCTAACAAATTACTGTGACTTTGGCTTTCAGAACCCTTGCTGAGACTTCTCTAAGCCTTTTACCAGTACACATGTAAAAGGCCTCTCCAGTACAGCACTCCAAGGCTTTTAGTGGCACCCTCTCTCAGAGGTACATGAAGCTTCATGATCTGCTTAGGGAGCCTTCCTAGACTCCCCTTTTTCCCCACTGGAGGGACAGGCCTAATTAGATGTTCATCCAGACATTCGTCAAAACACAGTGGTTGAGGATGTGTTCTATGTCAGCCCTGCTGAGAATACAGAAGTAAACAAGACAGAAATGGCCATTGCCTTATAGTAATTAACACATCAGTAGATAGAAATGACTTCTAAAAAAGGTGAGAAGGTTTTGATGCCATAATCACTCTTTTATACAGCTCACTAAGAAACAAACACATCTAGGATATTTTATTGTATATGAAACATCTATACTTCAGACTTATAACTAAAATTTTATATAACATTGACTCTGTTGTATAAATAAAGGCAGAATTTAAAGTCAGCAACTAAACTACATGGCACTTTCTCTGTACATGATAGGCAGAGAAGAAATGGGAGAGGGAGGAGAGGAGGGAGGGACTGGCAAACTTGGGTGAGGGGCTTTGTGACACAGTGTCACAGGTAAGAGCCCAGTCACAGAGAAAATGATGCTCCAGGGGGACATCTGGGAACCGTCTTCTCCCACAGTTCCAGAGAAGGATAAACTTCCCAGAGCTCCAAGAGTTTATAAAATCAACACCACTTTATAATAAAGAACTCAATAAAAATGTTCTCAATTAATAAGGGCTAGGACACATGACTTGAGAGACTTTGCTCTGAAGACATTCATACTTCTCTCAAAAACCAGATCTTTGTAATAGCTACCAGATGTTGGGTCTACAAAGGATGAGATACATCACAAATTTATGTGCATATGCACAAAACCATACACACATACACACATACATTAAACACACATCCCAAGTGAGTGTGATGCATAAAGTATGAAACCAGTGTCTAAAATTGTTTTGTTTCTACCATGCTGCACAGAGCACATCAGCCCTTCTCAAATGGGAGGGAGGAGGGAAGGGCTGGGTGGGTGGGTTGGGATGGGAGTAAAAGAAAATTGCACTGCAACAACAATTAAAATAAAAAATATTAAAAAAAACACAAATGTCCTTGAAGCCAAAATGTAATTCTAGGAATACTCAGTTATCATTTGTTTCTGAAACATCCCACGGAAAAAGATTTTATCTAAAATACTGCCTACAATGGAGCCATTTATGCAGGATGGGTGAGCAAGGAAGGTTAAGGGGTTGGTCCCTGAGATTGTTTGTTTAGGAAAATAGCCCGCATTTGTGTTTTAGATTATAACAAAATTTTAAGTGTTAAAATGCTTTAAAAAGTGATGGAAACACTTTTCCCCTTTTTGAATTTTTATTTCTACTAGACTCATTGATACTTGGCTTCCTTTTACCTGAGCCTGTCCTCTGCCCCATTCCTGGAACTGTGGGTACTTTCACATGTTTGCCACATCCTCATTTTATCAACCTGAGTTAGACCCATTGTATTCACGCTCCCTATGTTAGCCCACAGACCACCCTGAGGATGGAAGTGCATTGCGAGCCACTGTCTCGACACTGCTGCTCACTGGGGTTCATTTGAAGCTGTGGCAGCTGTAGCCGTACCATAAACAGAATGGAAACACTATTCAAGTATTTGTGGACACAGTTGGGGACAAGCAGAGCTTCCGAACCTCACAAGGCAATCTTATTCTTGTAGCATATTATAAGAAATGTGATATTCCTTATTGACCTCAGGGGTCTTAGAATGAGAAGAAAGGGGAAACCTTTCTTTTCAGTATCCAGCTAAATAAACAATGCAAGGAGGCTAGTTATATACACAGAATTCAGACACCCACTGTCCTCTTCTTCAGTTACCACTGGCAGGCCTAAAAGGTGAGTCTATTTAGTTCATTAAGATTCAGATGAATTCAAAGCAGTATTTTCACTATATTGAAAAAGTTGACCTGTCACAAAATATATTGTTCTGTTTATATACCAAGCAATGTTCATCTATGATTTGGGTGAAAATGAGCTAGTGCACTTCCAGGAATCTTCTAGATGAATGAAGTTTCTAGTATTCAAACCTAGTATGAATGACGTTTTTTTAAAAAGTTAACTTTCACTTCCTTAGTAGCTCTTCAAATATATATGTATGTATATATGTATATATTTATAAATTCCCTCTGTCTTAATCACATAATTTATGGCTCAGATTATTCAATAACTTCTGACCTAATATTACCACTGTGAAATAAATAGATGAAGAAATCATAAAAATTCAAAATCAGGCTCAGTGAAGTTTGTTGTCTTTCTAAGACCTTTCAAATTATATATCAAAAGATGAAAGCCAAATTATGCTTATACCAGCAAAGTCCATTATTCAGAAAACGACTACATATCTATATAGAACTATCCTTCCTTCTGATTATTCACTCTCACCCCACCCCCACCCCCAACTCTTTCAGGAAACTTAGCATCTGCCTGATTGTCTTCATCACCCTGCACACACACAAATCATGTAGTGCGCCCAACCTGTGTTTCTACCTGGACATTGGAAGTCTCCCATAAATTGTGTCTTAGCTTGCATTGTTCTCTTCTCTTCTATGAGATTAACGCCTTTTACTGAGAACAGCCCTATCTCAGCAAAAATATCTCAATGCGGTTAGAGTTGTAATGCAAAACTTTGGTTATCTTCCTTTCTTTCCTCTTCCTCCCTCCCTCCCTTCCTTCCTACCTTTCTTTGCAAAAGGAGCAGAAAATGCCTGAATTTGCAAAAATTGGATGAATGGTAGTGTCGAGTACATGATAGACTTTATACTTACTGATTTCATGTTTAGTAATAATCAGGTTTATTGTTATCTACGTCAGTGGTGTGCTGCTGTAGTGCAGATGCGTGGGAGTGTCAAGGTGCGTAGAGAGGGTGTCTGCTCTGCCAGGGATGGGAAAGAAGTCTCAACTTGACTGCAAACTTTGATTCACTGGTGATGCCTGCTTAGAGCATTGTGCTGAGAAGGATTTTGTGGCCATTTCTAGGGTTCATCAAGACGGTAGACTTTTGTTAGCAATGTCTGTCCTATGCACAGGATGGGACTTATAACTTTTCTATTTTCAGTCATCTACATAGTAGCCTGTAATTATCAAGACTGTTGAGCTCTTCTATCTCCTTAGCACCTGTCAGTGAGTGTCATCCACATCAATAATGAGGTTGTCAGTGAGCCAGGATCTATTAGGTCCCCTGTTGATACTCTTCCCTCTTCCAAATCCATTCTAATCTGTTGCTTTCAATCTCCTGTGGGTGGAGAATCAGATCATTCATTATGTTAAAATGATGCTTATAATGGACTGGTTTATGGACAGAGGAGTGAATAAGATGGCCAGAAAAAAATATTAGTTGTAAAATCTAGGTGATGGGGACATGAGTGCTCAATGTACAATTCTTTTAACTTTCTGCCATGTTGAAAATTTGTATAACAAAATTGTTGGGGAAGGAATTATGCTTATGGTAATAATTAATTATCAATCATTTGTGCATGAGAGGATTGCCTAAAAATAAAGTGCATGTACTTTCATGGATATGACACAGTTTAATACACTATACTGGTCCTTCAGGTTCATTTTTTATTTACTTCCCCTTTTTTGTTTTCTCCATATGGAAATATTAATAGTAAAATAAATAGAGTTAATGTATATATTTTAAAAACCTTTGAGAAATAATTTAAAAAGGTGAGGCTTTTTTGATGGCTTGTCCATTTTGCCTTGGCTTTTTTATTGTATTGGGGTTGTGGGCAATGAAATGCAAGTGACTTTTCTCTAAAATACAAACCTAAACTAAAACAACATTCTATTTGACACTGACTTTTGTAGAAGGGAATTCCAATCACAATGTGTTACTCTAAAAAGCAAAGGCAATTAAATTAATTTTATATAAATCAGGGAGAAATTGCAAAATTAACGGGAAGCACTGGGCATGTATTTGAAATTCAAACCTATCTCTAATGGTTGAATCATATTTTAAAAAATCAGTGTACTGTAGGAATGACACAGGGTTTTAACAGGTCTTGGAGACCTGATGAAAGACATGCAATGACAGAATCAGCAGAAAGAAATGGGTGGTAATTCTTTTTTCTCATTAAAGAATCAGGTAAATGTTTATCCAACTTTTTTATGTGAATGAAATAATCTCACTAAACTTAATTAAAGTGGTTCATAGAAAACATGAATATTTTACAAATATTCATTCAATAACTAAACTGAAATAAGCAATGTCAGTAATTTGCTGACATTAATTGTGGGCTCTGGGAACTTCCTGTTTGTGTCAAGTAAGAAAATAAAAACAACTTCTACACCCATGAAAGAGACTGGATTTAAAATTGGCCCCGATGAGAAAGGCAAGTAAAGCCTGGCATGAACTATCCCAGAAGCATATAAGCAGCAGTGCCTAGGGTCCCAGCAACATTGGCTATATGAAAAATGCCAAGAGAATCATGGGTAATTGACTTCTTAAAACAACAGAATTCTATTTAATAGATTGTTCTGCACAGTTGGGCAGACAACGACCATAGTCTGTTTTCAGTGGTAAGTGTTCAGACCACAAAATTAATTGGAAATGTGACTGACATGAACAAGAGCCCAGAAGAGTGGCTCACTGAAAAGAAAGCTGAGGTTCTGTAAACATATCTAGGTCTGCAGTCCTCAGCCTACTGGTCCACAGTGGTATGGCGGGAAACATTGCATTGGCTGCTGCTATTTTTTAAATAGTTATAGGAATGAAAGTCTAGCTCCTTGAAATTCATACTTAAATCATCACAGAGTGGCCCACATTCTGCACATAGGAAGGCATTGTAAAATGTGGAAGGAGCAGCCCACCTAAAAATTGGAATTAGATAAATATGAAGGTGGACGTGGGGTGTCAAAGAGCAGATGGCTGCAATCTCCTTTGGATCCATCAATCCGAACTCAGCCCTGGTTGTGGAAAATTGTGACAGTATCTGCGTGCCTTTCAGCAGGACCCAACTGCAGCTGTTCTCCGATTCTGGGAACACCACATTGGCAGCATGCTTTCTTGAGTTCAGTGCTTTGGGGTCACTGTTACATGTGAGGACAGGTGTGCAGATGAGAAGGGCAAGCCCCATCTTCCTAATTTTTATCATAAGATCATGATGAGAATAAGCTCTCATTGTTGATTGATCCTAGTGTCACAGTGGTGGGAACATGGACAGTGTTTAGGCTGAAGACATTGCTCATCCAGTCACCAGCAGTATGACCTGACCTGGTCAAGTCCCCAACCCTTAGGCTGCAGGTTCTTTTTATTTAGAGAAAGGGTGATAACCACCTGGCTCCCTACACAGCTGGATTGTTGTAGGGAGTGAGAAATGCATTCTACGGTGTCTGATACCTCAGAAGGGCTTGGGACATTGTTGCTATTTTCACATGATATTCCAAAGCATTTTCTTTACATATATGAACTCTAATCTTTAACGCAATAAGGAGTAGTTTTTATTACCCTCTTTACTGACAAGACAACTAAGGCTCTGAGAAGTTGGTTTTCCAAAAAGGCCTCAAGCTAGTCTAGAAGGTAGAATCCATATTTAAGTCCAAGGGTACATGGTGTTGCAGTTACCTGTTCCTGGTGTTAGGCCTGTGAGCCCATTGCTCAGGACACCCATTAGTCCTGGGCAGACTGGGACTATAGTCACCCCAGTTCTGGTTCCAAATCCTATTGCTTCCCACTCTTCCATAGCTGGCATCATCATACCCTAGTCTGAGGTCTTCTTCATTGATCTAAAAAAATATTTAACATTTTGTTTTGTCTTTCAAAAGATTTTATTTATTTATTTTTTTAGACAGAGGGGAAGAGAGGGAGAAACAGAAGGAGAGAAACCTCAATGTATGGTTGCCTCTTGCATGCCCCATACTGGGGACCTGGCCTGCAACCCAGGCATGTGCCCTGACTGGGAACTGAACCAGTGATCTTTTGGTTCACATGCCAGCACTCAATCCACTGAGCCACACCAACCAGGACTGATTTTTTCTCTTTTCCATTTCTACCTTAGGCCACATATACCAACCAATGAGAGAAAAGTTGCAAATATGGTTTGGGATCAAGTGTGTTAAATATTAATGCTTCTTAGAGACACTGTAGCAAAGATAAACCAGAACTATATCACTCAGAACTACACTCTATACTCCTCATTGTTTTTTAAAGAGATCAAGATAATTTGTTTTCATTTATGTGGTAGAGGGGAAATGTATTCTTACTGCCAAACATTTTTATAGGAAAAAAATCTCAGTAGTAGAAACATATATTTTCAAAAGGTTGAACTTAAGATTTGAACTTGTCCTCAGCTATTCCTAAACTGAAGTTAGGAGCACGAGTCATTAGGAAGGGACATGAAGGTTAGTGATACCACCTGTGACTATTTGAAGGAAGAGCTGCCTTGTCCCCACCCTCGGGGCACAGGAGCAGAGACAGTGTGTTCACTTTGTCCTAAAAGCTCCATCCTGAGCCAGGTAAAGCCATTCAACATAGACATTCCAAATATTTGCTTTGGAATTACTTAAAATTACTTCAAATAAATTTTTTAAGTAGCTGAAAATTCCAGTACCCTGAATATTCTCCCTGATTTCTAGCTTCAACCTGGACATACACATATCTGCAAAATATGATTTTGGTAGTTCACATCCGGGCAAAAGGAGATTAGTACCTGCGAAAACATACAAAGGCTTAAAGACATTGTATTTTTATCCTATGGGAAAAAATGTGGGATTGATTCATCTAGAGCTGGACTATATTTCCACATTAAAATAGATTTTGCCTTTAGTTTTAGAGGGTGTTTTTATTATAAAAAAAAAAAAAACATGTCCGAAAGGAAAAAACAATTTTTTTCTCACTAGGCATGTGAAAAGGCATAGACCAGCATAAGGATATTTGGCAAAATGCCCCTGCATTCAGGGAAAGGAGCTATCTTGGTAATCCAGTGTTCACTTTGACCCAGACCAACAAAACCTCACGAGGACCCCTGTCAGTGATCTCCTATGTTAACAAACTCAAATAGAGCTTGGCTAACACTCGGAATATGTCATGTATTTCCTGTGCATTATTATGGGAAAAAGTAAACATATGAGTACATTCTCAAAGAGAGGGGTAGGAAATTATGTATTGGTATGTTGTCAGCCATCCTCTCTTTAAAGCAAATCAATTTATCTTTTCAAAGCAAAGGACGAATTTTAGCATATATCAAATATCTCCTGTTTTTCATTTTCTGTGGTTGTGATGTCACATAGGTTCTCAGCTCAGTCTCAGAAAAATCATGCCTGACTAATGAGTATGTCAGTGCTTTTTCCAAGTTAGTAATCCAGGCTCAGGGAGGTCACACAGCGCCCCCACCCCATCCCAGATCCTTGGGAGCACCCAGAGGTCAGGCTTTAACATTATTTGTGACTCTACTGAAATGCTCATATCAACCCCACTTGACCTACCATTAAGAATCTGCACAGAACACCATCCCAGATGATTCAGATATACTCAGGGAGATGTTCCACCTGTTCAATGATCTCATGGGGCATTTTCTCAGACAGCCAAGACTTCCAACAGAGACCTGTGGCCTGGGACCCAGTGCCAAGAGAGCCAGGTCTGTAAGTCCTATCCATCAAGCCTAACTTTTTCAGTTGGAGTCACTTGTCTGCTCCAATATCTAAGTACTGCAGATATTCAGTCAGACATAGAGAATCCAACCAAAATCTCAGTTAAATTCTCAAGGTCTCTGAAAGTTAATTAAATTATAACCCAAAGTCATAGTTCTAATAGCTGAAGAGGCGTGAAAGTAATTGTTACAGCTTTTGCTCAGCACAAGAGTTTTCAACACCTGGAGGGCACCATGAGCTCTTTCAACTTACTGTGGTAAAAAAGAGAACATTCTCAAAGTACTAGGTATGAAGGATTCAGATAGCTTTCTATTTTCTTACTCCACATTAAGTTACTGATTTATATTCCTTATTCTGCAAGGATGGACTTTCTTTTCCATCTGTAGGACACATGCCTCTTATATCAGAGTGTGTTTTAATAAACAGCTTTGGAACACAGAAAAAGGCATCCCATATTGAGATATAACTAATTTAGTCTGTGGGTAATTGAAATGTTGCTTTAATTTTTTAAAAAATAAGATTAATTTGCATAAACCACAACTTACCTTTAGTGAATATTTATAGATTAAATTTTAATCATCAAAACTGGCTTTGGTGAAATTTGTTCTGTACTAATTCTTTACTTTTTAAATTGTGTCACCACTTTATTTTGAATCTAAAATAAGTCAGTAAAATTTTCCCAAACTCTTGTAACCTATTCCAGCTTTTGTGATGTTATTGTGAAAAATAGTTAATTATTGCTGAGGAATAACATGGTGACCAAACTCCATAAAATATATAAATAAAAGCATTTGCCCAATCAGCAGATTTCCTTTAGATTTTTGTTCTATCATATGGTTTAAGACAGTATTTACCTTCTTCTGTGTGTGCAGTGCTGCCAGTCCCCCTCTTACCTAGTGGTTTTGATATATTAAGATTTAGAACCAACCACAATTTAGCATGAAAATGCAGTAAAGCCAGACTATGGAATCCCAAGTGCCTAGAAAGTATCATAAAATGCAAAACAAGGCAGCTGAGTAAAGTTACCATGTGGGATCCTGAAGACACAGAAGCCCTTTCTCTTTGTTGGACATACATGGATGTGCTTTGATACAATCAGAGATCAGAAAATATAATCTCCATTTTTCTTCTTTCACAAATGTATATGTGAATTAAACTACATTCTGCAGAGACCAAATGTCTAATGAAGGCCAAAAGCCTATGGGAGAATTTTAATGGACAATGAATTGATTTTTCCCTATTTTCTGTTATCAAAGACTTACATTTTTTCACACTATCTCAGATAAACTTTTAATAATGTTGATAAATAGCCAAAAATAAACAGTCCTTCTTACCTTTTCTGGAGACACTAGTTTTCAATTTTTATGAAGAGAAAGATTCAATAAAACCAAAATCAACATGTAAAGGCGTGATGGTCTTCTTGTCCACCACAGACTCACTGTGTAAGTAGATGGAAAGCAGTGCTCTTGGCAAATCATGGCCCTAATTCCCTAATAGACCACTTCTCCCCTGCCATAGGAATTCACAGTGGACTTCAAAGCCTTGCAGGTCCACAGAGCTGTGAGCCCTCTGACGGTCACAGCCCCAGGAGCTAGCAGTCCCTTTGATCCAGGAGTGTAGTCACAACTGCTTTGAAGTAAGAAGAGGAACTGAATTAGAGAGCAGGGTCCCTTTTGTTTCCCTGGCTGGTGATGCATCTGCAGATCACATCTCTGGACACTTACTCACCAGTGGTTCTCATTCTGGCTGTACTTTGCAATTGCCTGGGCAGTTTTTAAAGCACACTGGCTCACACCAGTTCTGAATTAATTGGTCTAAGGTGTGGCAATTTTTTAAAAGCTCTCTAAGTGATGCTAGAATCACAGTGCTTGAACTTTCCATTTGAAATGATAAGTATGTTCAAAAGATGCATAAACAGACCCTCCCATCTTAGTGAAAAATAAAAGGAGGAATTTACCCTAGTTCAAGTTGTGGTGAAAAAAAAAAAAATCTACCCAAAACAACATAAAGAAAACTTGGAGAGAGGAAGGAGGGGCTGTAGAAAGACAGGGAAAGAGCATTATATGGTTTAAATTTAAGATGGAAATGCTGGCTCACTGTAATACTAGTAACTAGACACCAAGTAAGCAAGTGGAGTGAGTGTGCATGTCAGGGCCCTGGTACCACTGAAGAGATGTTGCCCACCAAGAAGAGACATCTTGAGCTTCAAGGAGTGAGCCTTTCAAACATGCAGATGCGATCAAGGGGGACAAATATAACCCAATCTAGAGAAACACTCATAACCCTGAAGGAATAGCTGGAAGATAACAATAACAATATCCTGTACATGTAATAATTTGTCTGCATATCACAATTCAGCTTTTAGGAAAGCTGTGTTTCCAACAACATTATGTTATTGCAACTTGATTTAATTACTCAAAATAATGACTTTGTTTCTAAAGTTGTAATAGAAGAGCTCCATCCAATAATATTCAAAAGAACATATGAGCCCTGAAAAATGTTGATGGTCTTCAAGTCATTCCTATGGAGGTTGTTCAGAGAGGAAAACTCAACTGGGATCCCTAAAGAGTGGCTAGAGAAATGACACGTCAGCAGATATCATTACAACACCAGAAACTTAAACTCATCTGTCTCCTTCACAGTGGTGAACAAGGGTATTCTTTCTTAAGGCACAGAATGATAACCATTTCCATGTGTCCTCTGATCACTGACTCCAGACAAAGCCACCCAAATAACCTTAACTCTAGTTCCTTGGTGCTGAGTGGTTCTCAAGTTCCATCTTGTATGAGTCATTCCTTATTGCCCTATTGACTGTCATGAGGGACTGCCTTCGACTGATTCCTGTGATTCAAATTTATAAACAGCCAGACAAGCAGAACTATGTTTGGACCCCTGATATTATTAGGCACAATAGAAGAAATAGCAAACAATGAAATTTAAAATGTGTACCCCAAGTTTTCCTCCTGTACTGTCTACCTTAATTCTTTCTGCTTCTATTCCCTTAGGACAGAAGTGTCCTCTTCTTCTTACATTTTCTTACATCTTTAAATGACCTAGAGAGTTGCCTTTAGCCAAGGGCAGAGAACACCTCACTCTTCTGGTGTTACACAGGTATAATAGCTTGGGGCAAGTTATGTAAGAGTTCAGTGAGGTTTTTTATTTCAAGAAACTTAGTTGATACCAATTCAAGAGCAGAAGTAACTAGAATGACAGGCTGACTGTTCTTTACCACGCTTCATCCTCACAGAGCATCCCTACTTGTGTGGGAGGGTCCGTGTCCTTCTCACGCTTCCTGACTCCTTCACAGTCATTTCCATCTAAGGCTCCTGCTTATATCACAATCCCTCCTCATTGGATTCCACCTTCAAGAATATAAACCAGGATCTCCAAAGAAAATGAGTCAGTGTTGGTGACACGTTGGCTTGATCATCTATAGCTAGTGGGTATGTCTGTAGGACCTGTCACATTATAAGAACATGGCATATGGTACAATCCCTTCACTTAGAAAAGGGTTGACTTATTAGTCTCATGTTCTTCCAGATTTCATATTTGCCCTTCTCACTTTCCATATAAAGACCTATTAATTTATTGGGGTATCTTGAAATGCTTATCAAAGTCAGGGTCAAAAATAAGAAATTCCCAATTTAGGGTAACAATTCTAGACAGTTTAGTAAAATAGCATGACAATTTCATGTTATTCCAAATAGATACTATCTGGTCTTGAATTCCCATGAAGTGCCAAGTATATAATAAATGCTCAATATATAAGAAACAAGGGAAGGCACCAATCCATTATTAAATATGGACGCTTTGCTTTTTTATTCATTTCAGAAAAATCTCTACAGTTTTTGGTTTGTTTGCTTTCAGGCATTGCTATGAACTCACTTACTATTCCATTTCTTTACCCATCTGGCCAAATTGTACCATTTCCTGCAGGTTGAACAGAAGTACAGACTGCTTTGGAAATCCATTATGAGCCACTCTGGACATACCAACAACTGCTTTTTTTAATGCTCTGTTTACTTATTTTTTTACTTAATTGTATACCATTGTGTATTATTATTTAAACAAATGTCAGGGTGTTTGTTAGATATTAGATATTTTGTCAATTATCTAACGACAAAATTTCATCATTCTTCATCTATTACAGCAAAGGACACATACAGATTATTTAATAAACACATGCTAAATAAACTCATATTGCAATTAAAAGTGTGCACTTGTGAAATTTCCTGATAAAAATAAATCTAGACTTAAGTGAGCAGGAACTTTATTAGAAAAGGCTATTCCAATAAGAAAAACATATTGACTTCAGTTTCTGCAAGCAACTCTGAATCAAGCAGGGAGAGTCTCCCTGTTCTAAGGAAGTGTAAGCAGGGCTACAGGACTTTGTGTGGGCAGGGAGCCCTTGGTAGCACTGAAAGGCAGCCTGATTGAGGTTTCACTGGAATGCTTTCTCTCCATGGTCAGCTGGTTCTGCATTCTCAGGATGAAAGTTAAGGGGAAATTCTACACCACTCAGTACTTGCTTAAGCTTGCAGGCTAGCCAGAGTTGAGGGCCCTGTGGGGAGGAGAGAAGCCTAAGTTGGGTTTGGTTAAGCCAAGTCAATGGGCAAGTTGTGGGTTATTGTGAACATGCAGCCCTATGGTTCAATAAATCCAAGGACATGAGCCACCAAGTACTCATCATACCATGGAAGCAAATACTCCCTGTTAAAGTATGATAGCAAAGCCACTGCATAAAGAAATAACATGTTTAAATATTTTGATCCATTATTCAGCCAAAGCTTGCCACAATTTTATTTTAAAATCCATAATCACTGCATGTGGACAGTTTTCAATATGCAATGATATTTTCATACTTTATTATAATATTTGCAATAGTCTAGTTTACATATAGTCATTTTTAGTATTGTAGTTATAGTTAACATTTCTTTGAAGCATTAGTAATTTTTTCAATGTTAAACTATGGGTAAGTAACTCTTTAAAGGAAGGAATCTAACATATAGAAGATCATTTGAACTGTTTTAATAACTCTTACTACAATAGAATCAATCACCATAAAAGTACATGTCATAAAAACATATGTGATAGAAAAGGCAGTGATTTGTGTTACTGATCTGCCCTCTGCCCCCTCCCATGAGAAGGAGCTGACCTGTTGAAGAGCAGATTTTTCCTTTAATATTACCCAATGTTTCAAACAATACTTCCAGCTGAAAAAATTAGAAACTATATAATGTAAAAATGTGTGCTTACACAGTTATTTACATATGCATCTCAAGTAAAGAACATCATCAAGGCTTAGATGATAATCATTCTCGAAAACTATGCAAATGTGTTCAGCAAACATTGGCTTCTCTATCTTTCCAATGAACCATCTTGTCTTCACTGTATAGATAGAATAAAGTTCATGATGTGTTGTTTAAACTGAATTTCTTATTAGCAAAATGTAACAATGGTGTTAATAAATATTTTTAACATTAAAAATTATTTTTAAAAAAACAGAAGCTCACAGCCACATATGTTTTAGTTTCTAAGCTGCAGCACCTTTTGGTGTCTCACTTCTGCTGATGCATACTAACAAGTCCTAGTTTGTATTCCTTTTCTCTTGTTAATCTGCCTATTGCCAGTTTATGTCATAGATTGATCTATAGAGCCTAGGAGGGTAGAAGGAAAGCTTTTCTTCTGCTACAGATCTTCGCAGAGATAATCAAACTTAAATGGACTCATCGGGATGGCCCTAATCCAATCCGATCTGTATCCTTAGAAGAAGAGGAGATCAGAGCACAGACACACACACACAGGGTCAACCATGTGATGACACAGGGAGAAGAGGGATGTCCACACCAAGCAGAGAGGCCTCAGAAGAATTTGACCCTGTTGACACCTTGAGTTTTCCACTTAGGGAGAAAGAGAAGGGTGGTAACAGAGTTTGGTGAAAATCACATTTGAGGTGGGAACTTGCAGATGAATTCATTTAAAAATGACCAGAAAACCATTAGAAGTGATGGTCAAAACTATGAACAGTAAAATGACAACAAACTCACAACTATCAAGAACCGAACCTAAAACAAAAACAAAAACGAACAAAGTAAACAACTAGAACAGGAACAGATTTACAGAAATAGAGATCACATGAAGGGTTATTAGCAGGAAGGAGAGGCATGAGAATGAGGGAAAAGGTACAGGGAATAAGAAGCATAAATGGTAGGTACAAATAGACAGGGGAAGATTAAGAACAGTATGGGAAATGGAGAAGTCAAAGAACTTATATGTATGACCCATGGACATGATCTAAGGTGGGGGAGTAATGGTGGGAGCAGGGTATAAGGCAGAGGGGAATAAAGGAGAGAGGAAAAAAATGGGACAAGCTGTAATAGCATGATCAATAAAATGTATTTTTTTTTAAAAATAGGATTTAGCAAAATACAGTGGAAAATCATCATTGGAAAAATTACATTAATACACTCCATGATTTGAGACTGCAAAATAAATCATAATAATAAGTTATCTTAATGTATTTTAAAAAGTAAAAGGAAAATAATAAATTAGTTTGATTGTTTGAGAGCCGCAGCATGCACCTTAGGGCTGTAACTATCGGCAGGGCATAGCCTTGTCCTAATCCTGAGAGATCTCAGGCCACCAGGAGATGTCATTGCACTTCTTGTTTTAGGACTTTAGTGCATATGGAGATTTGATTTGTTTAGTTTTTGTTTTGTTTAATATATGTAGGATGAAGAAAGGCTCACTCCTTTCATGTGCTCACAGGCTCCTGTTGGGGTGGGATATTTCAGATGTTCTGGAAGGGGGAACAAGGCACCTTAGCGAGTGGGCATGCCAATGACTGTCAGAGAGCATGACCTGCTTCCTTTCCTTTCCTTGACTTTCCTTGTGCCTGTCTTTAACCTTCTGGGTACCTCCCTCCTCAGAAGCCTCCCTCTGTTTGTGCATTGATCTTTCTTGATGAGTCTAACATGATACTAAAAATGTAGTTCACAGCTCTATTTCCTGCCCTCTTTCACACAGTGAGTTGATCCTTCAATAACTTGTTGGGTTTTGTTTGTGTGTGTGCATTTTTATCATGAACACCCTTTATCAGCATGTCAGGAAACTAAACACCCTCTCTACACAATCAATCAACAGTTTTTGTTTATTCCATTACCAGTTTTTGGAACTCTATTGATTTCTTCTTAAACTGGTCATCAGTTCTTGGTAGAAGAAAGGACATATTCTCTACGTTAGATAGGTTGACATATTCCTCAAAGTGTTTAACCATATGTGCTAGGGACAGTATAAGGTATGGCTAACAATGTAGCAGCAGGGCTTTTACCCCACCATCTACTCTTCAGTGGAGTCTGTGTGTTTATTTTCCTGACATGCTGATAAAGGGTGTTCATGAATCCCATCGGTGGCTGTCAGGGCAATTTGTATTCTCTCATTGGGAAACTCCATATCTCTCTTTGTTTGTGTTCCTGAGCAGGACTCTCTGACCTGATTTTTTAATAGAATTTCTGCCAAATTCAACTTGTTGGAAGGAGTGATTTACTATTCTAAGCATAAATATTAGCAAATTGTGGGGGGAAGCTACACTTTCAAGACATTTGCCAAGAACATGTTTATAACATGAAGTCTCTTTCTGAGTCTCCACCCATAAGGGCCTCTAGGGAAAAGCTACATTTTCTATCTGGAACCAATTTAGAAGTAAACGTGGGACTGGAATGCACATCTCCTAGTTTAGCTGGTTATTTTCCTCTTTCTAATAATATAAATCCATTATTATTTCAATGAAGAGCAAAATGAATTCTCAAGTGGTTCCTGACAACTCACAACTCCTAAAAATATAGTTCTGTTCTAGCCCAATTTTAGGTCAAACAAATAAAGTTGACTGTGTTAACAATTAAAAAAAAAGTGGGGAGGGGAGGTCTGTAATTGGATTGGGTTCAAGGATCTTTTTAACTTGTTCATGCTCATAGTTATAATGTACTAGGGGGAGTATATAAGGTCCAGAGCAATTACTGAACTTTGTTGATAATAGAGAAGAAAAAAAATCCTTTTGTGAACAAAAATATTTTAAAAGCATCTGATATCCTAAGCTTTTTACTTGGTTTTTCTTATAGAAAAGAGGTTGAGAATGCAGGAAGCAAGAAAACACAAATTTTACATCATTTTCTTTCCTTTGAAGAATTTCTTAAGATGTACAGGTAGAAAAACTTATTCCTCCCTCTCCCCCTTTTTAATTTTTTATCAGGCTTTTTATTTTATGTCACAGAATAAAATATACTTAACTATAGTTTTCCTGCTAATAGTTTGGAATTTAGTTTTCCCCCCTTTGAAAATAAATGTTGAATTTTTTGAATAATAAATGAATTAGAAGGGGAAATTTATTGACAGTAAAGAGCAGAGAAACTTATCATCCTTACTTAAGCTCACAATATAGTTTATCACCTTAGAACACAGATAACTAATAATTTGCTTCCCAGTGATCAACTGCACTTCTTACTCAATTATATGTCTTTTATGACTTGAATATGAAATCACAATTATACAATAACAATCAGTTCCAGCACTCTGTTAATGGTTCCCAGATTTTATCTAAAAGGGTACATACATGAAAAATGAGAAACTCAGCTCTGTGGGAATATGCAGTTTTTCCCACCTAAATCCTGTTGCTATATTCACAGCGAGATGGTGTCATTCTCCATTTCTATTTACTTCCTATATTAATAGCAGCAGCCAAGAAAAATAAAAGGACAGTATTTTTACAGTTTATTTTTAAAAAGCATAGTGTTCCCCAGAAATGTCACCCTACCCCCTGCTTATTATTTCCATGCTATTCTTTTCAAGCCTTGAAAAAAGTGCCCAGTTTGAGGCCCCTGCTGGAAATCAAACGCATCTTTTGGCCTGGCCCCCCGCTGGCTCATTCCTATCCTTCAGGCTTGCTGAGGGTGATGTCATCCGGACACGCAGAAACTCCTTCTTCTAGTGAGACACTGAAGCATCTTTTGTTTGGACGGCCGGGCCCACAGTTCCCCACTGGAGGGAGATGAGGTGGCCTCGGCATTCTGCGGTTGGATGACTTCCCCCACTGAGCATGATTTGAGAGAATATCCCCATAGGACACGCAGCTCAGGATCCCCCTGTGTGACACCCAGTCACTGGTATTTGTTTGTTCCATTTCCATAATTTTACACAAACAAATATTATAACGAATATCTTTTTTCCCCTCCCTTGACCCCCACCCTTGCCTACTTGGCACATGCTGGCTGCACTGTCTGAACATCAAACCCTGGCAGATCCAAGTCTGTGTGTGGTGCAGCACAGCTTAGCTTCCTCCCCCACGGGCCTTTGCTGGTTGCCTTGTAGGCGCTGCCCTCTCTCCAATCTGTTTCTGCTGTTTTAAAAACTTAAAAAAAAAAAAACATGTAAGCTGTTTCTTAGAAAATTCATCCTCAGATTGAGAATGCTAGTTCTGAGACCTGCCTTATAGCAAGGACCACAGGAAAGAGAGGAACCTATAGATTTTAAGTGTGATAACTGCAAAAGGGAATATTTGTTATTTCCATTGAACATGAGAAATAATGACAGACCTTGAGAGACAGGTGCTAATATCCTTCAGTGAGGTATGAAGAGGTTAAGTGGCCTACAGAGATTAAAGTTTCCCCCAGCTAATGCTTTTTACTCAAAGCATCCAAATGATACAGTTAACTGACATAATCTTCAGACGTAAAAGGGATTTGCTTTGTTTCTCATTGAGATTGGGTTTTGTTTTTATTCTTTCAACTGGAAAATTATTCCTATTGAAAATTTTCAATCATTACACATAAAAAAGATATTTAGCAAGGACTGTTCAGTACTTGGAAGCTGTGAAAATCTACTTTCACTCTCAAAACATCTGTACCCCCCAGTGGGGTTTTGGCTCTCTCTACTACGCTTGCCTTCCAGTGTAAACACAGGAGAATGGCAATTTCCCATTGACACTGTGGTGCATAGCTACAGTCTTGGGAAGAAATGAGTAAACACATTACTGAGCAGCAGCATGAAAGAACATACACAATTGCCTGGTTGTTTCACTTAAAAGCGTAGGGGATTAGTTGACTGTGTTCATGTAGGTTTGGGTTCACACACCTCCTACACACACACACACACACACACACCACATGCTGTTTGGTCCAAAATTATGGTGGCTCTAACTATCCGATCAATAGATATAAACAAACAAACAAAAAGCATAGTATAAACTTCGTGATAATCATGATCAATGCGTGCGTACATGATAAATGTCCCTTTAATTTGTTAGAACTAATGGAGCTAAAGGGAAAGTAATATTTATTAACGTTGTTATTCATCGGGAACAAAATGGTCTATTTAATCTCTTAGTCAATACACACATACAAATATCTTTAAGAATAAGCTTCCCTCTCTATTTTTATAGAGAAGTATTGGGCTCAAAGTAATGGGTAACTTACTTGAGATTAGGTAGATTTATGTAACATATTTATATTATATTGATATAGCTCAGTGTAGTACACATTGATGGAATGAACAGATAGTGGGCTGGATTCACATGTTTTACACTGAATAGGACCAATTATATTTTGCTCTGATATGGTGATTATTTAAGCTTTTATTCTTTGTAATTTACTAGTCAGTACATTAGCTAGAAAAAAAACAATTTAATAAAGCTTATCAAATTTAAAATAGTTTAAGTTTTAGGCGTTTTACTATTGCCATGTATTAATTTTACAATTTAAAAATGTTTTAAAATACTACATGTTTTTAGGTAATGGTTGTTAACTTTATATCTTTTAGTTTTATGTAGTAAAATGTTTCTATAGTTAATTCATTTTATGACTCTATATTTGGTAAATTCTAACTTTGCCATATGGTAAAGGTGAAATGTATACCTTGTTATCCTTGCAGAAGAATGAGTAACAAAAGGATTGAAAATGAAGACCACATGTGTTTGATTACCCTTTTAATAATCTATCTAAAAAAGAACTGATGTTGGTTTCATTAAATGGTTTTGTATGTTATGACCAAAGCCATTATTACTTCAGAACTTCAACAATGAAACTGTTGGCAAAACAGCATTCAAGCAGAGAACTGTCAATATTTCAGATTCTATGTGTGCTAACCAGATAAATTATTAAAAAGTAGAATGTGTAGAGGAAATCTAAATATCTATTGTGGTAAAATTATGAATTATTAATGAAAGAAAGACATCATGTAATGATACATTGAATTTAAGAGGACTAAATGATGAATAAAAAGAAAGGAGGGAAATCTGAGGTGCACTCCATGAAAGGAAACTTTCTCTACATCATTGAGATTCTGTCTGGGATTGCCTAGGAGCTGAGGCCTGTAATCATATAAAGTATATTCATCTTAGACACTCAAGAGATTTTCCATAAATTCCCTTTCTCATCTTCTTTCTCCTGCACCATCATCCTGCAACCTGGTTCTTCTCAGGAAAATGATAAAGGGATCTAATTTGTCTTATAGTAGAACAAAAGGGGATATGCACACTGACTCAGGGCTCCCTTTGTGGCATTTTAAATTATATATCATTGTTTTTTAGATAGGTTATTTAAAGGTAATCAAACATATGTGATGTGATATGCGTGTGTGCGTGTGTGTATGTGTGTGTGTGTGTATGATCTTATTTAGCAGCAAAATAGATCCACAATAATATAATGACCTCCCCAATTTGCATATGAACCAGCCAAGGCAGATATTTAAAGACTTTCTTTGTCACCATCAGGTACACAGTACAGAAAGCCTTTGACAACAATTCTATTTTTTTTCCAGTGCTCAAGCTCTTTCTATCATGGCACCCAATTCAACATAAAGAATTTAATATAGAAATTCTCAGAGTCATATGGAGAGAATAATATTTAACCAAAGGGAAATAATTTTTCACAATGGAAATTTAGTCTTTGTGACAGCAATCTGGTTGGACAGAGGTTTCAAAGCACTTTTTATACAAATCATATGTCACTTTATACTCCATCAGTTTTAAAAACTTACACACTTAAAACTCCTTTATACTCTTCAAATATACGAAAAACCTCAGAAATTTTGAATTAGTGTGTGCTATATCTACCAATATGTACTGTATTAAAATTAAAACTGAGAACTTAAAACATTTATTTAAGAATGTATTTTAAAATCACAATAATAAAATCATTATAAGTTAACATGACTAACCTTTTAATAAATGTAACTATTTTCCAAATTATAAGAAAATTTAGTAAGGAGCCTAATACTGTTTCACATGTTTACAAATCTCGTAAGTCATAGAAGAGCTGCATTTTCATATCTGCTTCAGGGCTTCACCTCTCAAGTGTGTTGTTTTTGTTCAAGTGTGTGAAGAAAATCCCACCCCCAGTGACATATGATTGGAATACAAGAACTACTTTGACAGCTAATTCATATACTTGTAGATATCCTTCTTTGATACTATGCTACCTCAAAAGTGGTCTTTCAAAGATTTTCTTCTGCCATGGAAAATGAAACCATATCCGTGAGCTATTCATACTCTTTTACCTGAAAATCCACTGGCCCTTGATCGACCATTTATAAAATATTGGCTCCCTGACTTACAAAGATCTTCCAAGTGATGAACTATTTCTTTATACAATTACAAAAAGACTGCATTTGTTAATATGAACATGGATTTCATCAGAAAAGCTTCAAGTATTGAAAAAGTCTTAAGTTCACAGTATCACATATACATTTTCCAGTATTTCAATTTTCACATGAAAACTCTAATTTTGTCATTGGCCACAAATACTATCAGCTGTTATTTTTGAAGTGACAGGCTCATTTCATTCACTTTTTTCCTTGTTTTAAAATCCATTTTAAATTTATTTTTATTGTGTTTTTCCATTACCATTTATCTCCCTTACATCCTCTTCCACCTCCATCCCCCCTGCCCTGCCCCCTGCAATCAACACACTGCTGTCCATGTCCATGAATCCTTTTCTCTTTTGCTCAATCCATCTACCCCTAACTTCCAAGAGCTGTCAACCTGCTCTCTATCAATGAGTCTGTCCCTATTTTGCTTCTTATTCACTTTTAAGAAAATGTCTATCAAATACCCAAGACTGAACATCCATACGTTTGTCTGTAAGTCTGTCCCTAAGTAAAACTGCCGTCACACTGGAAAAGTGGCATGTGGAGACTGCAGCTCAGTTGCCAGGTCCTTTTCCTCCAGACACCCATTGTGCTGTGGCACAGTAGAAGTGCTTCATTCATACATCCAATACTTTATTCCAAAATAATGAAAAGACATATATTCAGGATTAAGATTTAATAAAATTAATGTTTTGTACTACTTCATCAGGGGCATCCTTAAATACAATTGGCTATTTTTCTGTGAGTTCATGGCAATGAAGAATACAATGATTGCCAATACAGTTTGGTGCCACTGTCTTGATTTTGAGTTTTAGTGAAAAGTTATAAAAACACAATGGCAAGTACTCAGTGTCTGTTTTGAATGAATGAATGAATAAATGAATGAATGAACAAATAAATGAACACAAAATACATGTGTATCTCTTCCAGGTATCTCATAGAGTTGTGGGCATCAAGAAAAAAGAATCTTTTGTGAGAAACAAAAAATACACAATATGAAATACTTTGAAGTTATCACAGCTAGTCCATTCTACCTTCTTTCAGTAATGTTCAGAATCTATCTGAAATCAAAAGTATCTTATTTAGTGCCATTTATTTGCTTTATATGTTCTCTCTTACCTACCCCTTCTGTCTGCATTTGCCTGTGTGGGCTGAAGTATCTGTCCTAATTATTTCATGACTTGTTTTGAGCACTGAGTGAATTCAGAGCCAGAGACCACCCTTGCCACATCACTTTCGATTTATTTACTTAATGCAAAATGTTGTGTGATCTTAAACAGAAATGATAATGAAAAATAAAACTGGAGTTGTGGGGCTGGGGAAAAGGATTAATAAAAATAAGGCATTCGGAGTGCTATTTAAGATATAATACTCACGAAGTCGGAGGGGTGTGAACGTATGGATGGTGATCAGTACTGGGAGATGTATGTGTGGGTGATTATGCTCGGGGGTGTTGTCAGGGGCAGACTAAATGGAGACAACCTAGACATGTTTATTTTGGCATTTGATGCGGAGCAATTATGGAGAAATGGTAATGAGTTCCAACCATTGTTTCATGATACTTACTCAGGTGGTAGGTAGTGTGGATGATGGATTAGAGACAATTAAAGAAAATGTATTCCATATATAAAAGGATGAAGGTCTGAGTAAATGAAAAAAAAATAAAGTGTTTTGACTTAGACAGAAATTATTTTTGTGGACCACTGGAAAACAAATACTACTGTAATATTCTTCCTTCCCAGCCTATATAGTAACTAGTTCCTTTAAGGCATTGAACTTGTGGGGCTGCTCTCCATACATCTGGACACAGCTCTCAAGGTTTCTTTTTTGGTTGGAAAGTAGAAGAAACAGATGTAACAGTTGCTGCTCACAGAACAGATTCTCCCAGAAGACAAATGATTTGGGAATCTTGTGTCTTTTCAGCAAAAACCTCAATTTATTCACTAACCAGTGAGAAGTACATTCCATGCTTGTTTTCAACTCCTCCAGAAAACAGCACCAATCATTGCAGATTGTGAAGTTTTGTACTGCGGGGTTGTAATTCTTTCTTGTTAGCCCGTTGTGTTCTCTGGTTGGATAGAGAGCTGTCCTGATTAGCACAACACTTCACAGCATGGCTCCAGCTTCAGATCACTGTCAGGCTCAGAATAATTGTAGCAGCTATTTTTAAAATGCTGTAATTAAAAATAGCCTTGCAGTAGGATTGCTGATTGTCCCAATGCTTTTCCCTTTTAGACATTCATCAATATTGCTGTTTAGATGACATACATAGTGCTTTCATGATTACAGTATTTTAAATATTTAACGTTTATTATTTGGCAGACATCAGGCATTGAAATGAAGACTTCGAAGCCACTGTCTTATAACATTCAACGTTCATATAAGCCCTCAAAGGCTGAGGATGAGAAAAGTTGATTTGCAGAGGTTAGGTAACTTACCTGAGTAAGTAACATACCCAACTAAGTGATGGAGCCAGAACTACACTCAATCTTAATTCCAGTGACCATGTGTGTCCTTCTTAAGAAGATATTTCTATTTATAACAAAGCATGTGTCAAAATGTGGGTGAAATAAGGTTTAAATTTCAAGAGCATAGCATACATGGTTTGACATAATTTTATTTTGAATAAAGTTAACTATATCTACATGTATTCCATGGGTTAAATCAGCATTATCCACAATAAAAGAAATTATTTAGACAGTTACTGAAGACCTGCTATGTGTCAGGCACTGCGGGAAATTACTTTTGCCTCTTTCATCTCACTTACAATTTATACAGTAGAAATCTTCGTCAGTGTTTTGTACATTAGAAAACCTACCTGCCATTGCTCACAACAGAGCCAAGACTGGAACTCAGAAGTTTTGATACCAAGTCTCTGACATGAAAAGTGACACCAGTATAAGCCACTCTAGGAACTGATTTTATTCTAGTCAACTGGGAAGTGAGTACATTTCTAGTTTTACCTTGAGTGTTTAAGAGGAGAAAACCAGGATGTGGGTTTTGTGCCAAATAAAGTATTTGATAGTAAAGCATCTATGAATATATGAATCTTTCCCTTTGCTTAACTTTGAGAATAAGAATCGACATCTTTGTAAGATTCCTCATCTCTGGCCTTAAGCCTTATTTTTTTAATGGATTTCGTCTGATAATCCTCTGAGAATAATTCTGGAAGTCCTTAGATATCAGAAAAAAAATGTTAGGAGTCTCACACTCACCCATCTTTTAAAAAATTTTACTTTTATTTCAACTCTGACCTTCAGAAAATCTGGTAACATTTTGGGGGCAGTCTCTTCTGTGAAGTGAGCTAAGAACAACTGCCACACATTGAACTCCCAAGGGCAGGACCTCTCTGCTTTCTCCTGCTCATTCCGCAGCCCCAGAACAGTTAGAACAGTACCTGGGAAATAGTTTGTCTACGTTTTCCCAATCAGATCAACATTCTCCTAGGTGGTATAAAGAGGTAAGGCCAGAATAGGATAAATGACAAAATAAAAAGACACTTATTCAAAATTTTACTAAATTGTACTAAAAACTCTGGGAAAATAATTATTTCTATTGTAAAGAAGGGTCACATTATTGAGAATTAGAATGCAAAATGTACAACTTTACAACATGAAGATTTAAAGGCATAGATAGGAATGTAGCTTCTCAGTATTTATCCTTTTATCAAGATTCACAATCTTGTCTTCAGAAGATAGCACAGAAAGATCTTACTCCCTAAAGAAGAGAAAGGTGGGCCTAGCATTCAGTCTTTTATTTTCAAGTCCTTGGGAAACCAGTTCATTATGTAATTTAAATGGCTACTTACCATATATCTTTTTATCAACAAATACTTTATTATTATGATTATTTTACAATTAGATTTATTAGGGTGACATTGGTTAATAGACTTCTATAGATTTCAAGTGAACATTTCTATGATACATGATCTGTAGCATTGTGTGCCTACCACCAAAAGTCAAATCATCTCTGTCACCATATGTTAGTCCACCTTTACCCTTTACTACCTCCCCACCCCTTCCCCCTGGTAACCACAATATTGTTGTCTGTGTCCATGAGTTGCAGTTTTATATCCCACACATGAGTGAAATCATATGGTTCTTAGCTTTTACTGACTGATTTATTTCCCTTAGCATAATATTCTTAAGGTCCATCCATGTTGTCATAAATGGCAGCATTTCTTCTTTACTTATGGCTGAGTATACACATTTTATTGAATGAAAACTTTGAGTATTACTTGCTATTATTTATTCTTAAGTAAATAAAAATAACATTTAAAAATAAAATTTAAAAAATTTACCTCTTAAAAAATTACCACTAAAAATAATATTTTTGTTGTTGCACTCAAACTAGGATTGAAAACTTCTGGCAGTATTAGTTTTCTTTTGCTGCATAATAAATTATCACAAATTTAGCTACTTGAAATGACATCCATTCATTAGCTCTCAGTCTGATAGGCTGGCTTAGCTGAGGTTTCAGCATAGAGTTTCACAAAGCCAGGGGTTTACCAATGAGAAAACCAACCAGAAAATCCCAAGTCTTATTCAGGTCAGATAGATAAAACATGGTAGGGACTCTCTCATTCATCCAGTTGGCCTCTGCAGTGTGCTGCAAGTGATCCATGTTCTTCAATGGGAAAAAAGAAAGAAGTTAATAGCTAAGTTAATGATTACTGTATGTCTGCAATAAGCACACCTCACAGTAACCCCTAAGGCACAAAAATTAATTTCATCCACTTTGTTGTTGAGGAAAATTAAATTCGGATTGAGAAACTCACTGGGCACCTGATGATGGGTTGCCACTCACAATGTTGAAAGAAGCCTCAGAACGTACATCTTAATTTTGCTTCATACAGGCTTTGCATTTTATTCACCAGATCATAAAACATCACAGTAGATATTACAAATTAACAAATGAAGAACACTGACATTTTCAGGAAGAAAATGAAAAATGAGAAACAGAAATTTCTTCCCATTGGTTAAAATTATACAAGTATTGGTACTATTTATAGAACTTGGTCTCTGTTGGATGCCTTCCTCCTCTCTAAAAAGAATGGAGTGGTTGTGGATTTGGAGAAGACTCTGTCTTACAAAGCTTCCAGCCACAACTCTAAATTTCCAAGAAAATAAACAGCAAGAAATAGGATAGTAGCACGAGTGACAAAGGCCACACCAGGCCTTTTCATGATGTCTTTCCTTTTTTGCTACTATTTTTATGCCATCACCCCTTCTATTGTTAACAGTGCCCTGAGTAACAAGTACATTTTGTAGAGTTGTGCTTCATATACTCAATATATTGTTTTCAATTCTATCTGCAGGATATACATTATTTGCATTTTGCTACACTCTTCATCTACACTAAAAATACTTGCACACAGGAGAAAAATCTAGCTGATCTATGGAGGAACAGAGCAAACAGCCAACAGTACTCCAGCATATATGAAAAGAAGAGACCAAAACTTGTAGTGGACAGTTCTTTGCTATTACAGAGAACCTGCAAGTTATTGCATATTTGTATTATTTTTTTCATTATTTTTATATCTTTTATTTTAATAGTATTTTTGCATTTCTCTTCTTTCTGTATAGGCTTCTTTGCTTGGCTTGTTATATTGTATCATTTGACAGGGTTTCCCTTGTTCTCTCTTTCATAGTGTATTGCTAATTTACTGTCTTTCACCTCACTCGTGTTCCATTAGCACACTACTCAAGGTCCTATACTCCCTATTCTTGTTATCCAGATCACATAGATTCTGTCATATGATTGTTGTTCTAAAATTATTGTAAACAATAGCTGTTCCATACAATTGTAAATACTTCACAACACCACTCTCAGATCTTAGCTCACTTCACAGTTTCCTGAACTTTATTACTGTAGTGGTTAACTTGATTCTCTCACACACTATACCTATTTACTATCCTTTACTCTCACCTTACCTCAGAATCTGACTTCCTACAACCTCACTGCTTTCTAGATCCAATTCACAATCCTTCCCACCCCAATAAGAGTCTTATCTTCTTTCCATCCTTTCTAAAAAGTGGCTAGCTGGGTGCAAGATAATGGTTAACACTATACATAGCAAAGGATCTCCTATCTCTTCTCTACTGACTGCTACTGTAAATATCATAGAATAGTTTCTTACTGTCTAAAACAATTTTGCCTTCCCCCTCCAACTGATCACAAAAAAAGAGTAGGTGGAAGCAGTGAACACCAGGATATGCAATGGAAGAGGAAACCTAACAACAAAGGAACCACCAACAGATAACAACAGAAGAAGGTGAAGGAGGGAGTGGAAACCACACAGGACCTATCCAGGACCTATCTGGAAATACAACTAAATAGTGGAGAAACTACCCAGTACAAAAAACTGAACAAGAGCAAGATAGAATCCCCAAAATCTTGTATACACCAAAGAACCAGCTTCAACAAAACCTGCTCTCACCAGCACAACAAAATACAAGAGGTGGTGGACAGAGTGACCCTCAGTTAACCAGCTGGTGGGAAGGACCCACCAAAGAGAGACCCAACAACAATTAAAACCCAAAGATAAACACAGAACCAACTTAAATGACAGCCTAAGACCAGTGAGCTCAGGAGATCAAGGAGACTGCACCACTGAATCTCACAGGTATTCTATCACAGAAGTTCACACCATAAACCCAGGGAGCCAGAACAGATCAGTTTAATAAGCTGAGGTTAACAAGAAGAGTCTCACAAACAATGGGAAGGCAAAGAAACACTCCCCAAATGAAAGGAAAGGAGGAAGCCTCAGAAAGAATGATAAATGAAATAGAGGGAACTCAACTATCAGATATTGAGTTCAAAGCAATGCTTATCAGGAAGCTCAGTGGGCTCACAATGAATTACCAGAAACTACAGGGAAACTATAATGAACTCACTACAAACTATATCAACATGAAAAAGGAAGTAGAAACTATCAACAAGGGCCAAAAGGAAATGAAGAATACAATTTCTGAACTGAAGAACACAGTAGAAGGAATCAAAAGCAGGATCAATGAAGCAGAAGATTGGATCAGTGAGCTAGAGAACAAAGTAGAAGAAAACACTCAAAACAATCAAGAAAAGGAAAAGAGGCCCAGAAAGAATGAAGAGGGATTAAGAGAAATTCAAGACAATATGAAACATTATAATATCTGTGTAATAGGGATACCAGAAGGAGAAGAAGAAGAGCAAGGGCTAGAAAGCCTATTTGAAAAAGTAATGATGGAAAACTTTCCTAATTTGATGACAGAAAAAGTCACACAAATCCAGGAAACACAGAGAGTCCCAATCAAGAAGAACCCAAGAGGCCCACTTCAAGACACATCATAATTAAAATGGCAAAATTTCAAGACAAAGAGAGAATATTAAAGACAGCAAGGGAGAAGCAGGAAGTAACATACAAGGGAGCCCCAATAAGGCTAACAGCTGACTTCTCAATGGAAACACTACAAGCTAGAAGAGAATGGAAAGAAATATTCCAAGTGCTGAAAACCAGAGACCTGCAACCAAGGTTACTTTACCCAGCAGACTCTCAAGATAGAAGGCCAAATAAGGAGCTTCCCAGACAAAAGAAGTCTAGAAGAATACACTTCCACCAAACCAGCTCTGCAAGAGATGCTAAAGGGACTGCTTTAAGGAAAGGAAGGGAGAGAGAGAGAAAGGAACACAGGTACATAAATGGCAATGAATAAGTATCTATCAATAATAACCTTAAACATAAATGGATTAAATGCTCCAATAAAAAGACAGAATAGCTGAATGGATAAGAAAACATGACCTACACATATGCTGCCTACAAGAGACCCACATTAGGACAAAAGACCTACACAGACTGAAAGTGAAGGGCTAGAAACAAATTTTCCAAGCAAACGAACAGGAAAACAAAGCTGGGGTAGCAATATTCATATCAGACAAAATAGACTTCCAAAAAAGGGCCATAGATAGAGACCCAGAAGGTCACTTCATAATACTCAAGGGAAGAATCCCTCAAGAAGACATAAACATTGTAAATATATATGCACCCAACATAGGAGCACCCAAATACATAAAAAAACTCTTAGAGGACTTCAAGAAAGATATTGACAGCAAAACAACTATAGTGGGGGATTTTAACACCCCACTGTCAAAAATGGACAGATCTTCCAAACAAAATATCAACAAAGATATTGAGGCACTGAACAATGCCCTAGATTAAATGGACTTAACTGATATATAGAGAGCTCTTCATCCCAAATAAGCTAAATACACATTCTTTTTAAATGCACATGGAACATTTTCAAAGATAGACCACATGATAGGCACAAAACAAACCTCAACAATTTCAAGAAAATCAAAATCATACCAAGCATTTTCTCTGACCACAAGGGACTGAAACTAGAAACCAACCCCAAGGGAAAAAACCCAAAATGCTCAAAATCATGGAGATCGAATAGCATGCCATTAAACAATGAATGGGTCAAGAATGAAATTAGGGAAGAAATCAAAAAGTTTCTGGAAACAAACAAAAATGAACTCACAACAACCCAAAACTTATGGGGCACAGTGAAGGCAGTCCTGAGAGGGAAGTTCATAGTGATACAGGCATACCTAAAAAAGAAAGAAACATTTCAAACAAACAACCTAACTCTATGCCTACAAGAACTTGAGGAACAACAACAAGGACAGTCCAGAACAAGTAGAAGGAAGAAAATAACCAAGATCAGAGCAGAATTAAATGACATAGAGACTAAAAACACAATTCCAAGGATCAATGAAACCAGTAGCTGGTTCTTTGAAAAGATGAACAAAATTGACAAGCCTTTAAGCAGGCTCATCAAGAAAAAAAGAAAGAGGACCCAAATAAACACAGTCAGAAATGAAAAAGGCGAGATTACAATTGACACCACAGAAATACAAATGATTGTAAGAAATTACTATGAAGAACTGTATGCCAAGAAATTTGAAAACCTAGGTGAAAAGGACAAATTTCTAGAAAAATATAATCTTCCAAAACTCAATGTAGAAGAAGCAAAAAGCCTGAACAGACCAATAACAGCTGGTGAAACTGAAGCAGTAATAAAAAACCCCTGACACACAAAAGCCCTCGACTGGATGGTTTCACAGGAGAATTCTACAAAGCATTTAAGGAAGAGCTAACCCCTATCCTTCACAGATTATTCAAAAAAATCCAGAATGATGTAAGACTCCCAAAGTCTTTTTATGAAGCCAGCATCATCCTAACGCTAATCCAGACAAAGACTCAACAAAGAAAGAACTTCAGGCCAATATTGCTGATGAACACAAATGCTAAAAATCCTCAACAAAATATTGGCAAATCACATTCAACAATACATGAAAAAGATCATACACCATGACCAAGTGGAATTCATCCCAGGGATGCAAGGATGGTTCAATATTTGCAAATCAGTAAATGTAACACATCACATAAACAAAAGCAAAGACAAAAATCACATGATCATATCAATAGATGTGGAAAAAGCATTTGACAAGGTACAACACCCATTTATGATAAAAACACTCAGCAAAGTGGGAATAGAGGGAGCATTTCTCAACACAATAAAGGCCATATATGAGAGATCTACAGCTAACATCATACTCAATGGGCAAAAAGTAAAATCTTTTCCACTAAGATCAGGAATAAGACAAGGTTGCCCACTTTCACCACTTCTATTCAATATAGTATTGGAAGTTTTAGCCACAGCAATCATACAAGAAAAGGAAATAAAAGGCATCCAGATCAGAAAGGAGGAAACAAAACTGTCATGGTTTGCAGATGATATGATAGTGTACATAGAACATCCTATAATTCCACCAAAAAACTGCTTGACCTAATAAATAAATTTGGCAAAACAGCATGATACAAAGTCAATATCCAGAAACAAAAGGCATTTTTATATACCACCAATGAAACAGTAGAAGCAGAAATCAATAAAAAAAAAAAACCCTATTTGACGTAGCAAAATAACAACAACAACAAAAAACAAAACCTAGGAATAACCCTAACCAAGGAGGTAAAAGACCTGTATGCAGAAAATTACACAACACTAAAGAAAGAAATCAAGGAAGACACAAACAAATGGAAACATATACCGTGTTCATGGATCGGAAGAATTAACATCATTAAAATGTCCATGCTACCCAAAGCAATTTACAGATTCAATGCAATTCCTATTAAAGTACCAATGGCTTATTTCACAGACATAGAAAAAACACTTCAAAAATGTATATGGAACCATAAACAACCCTGAATAGCTGCTGCAATTTTGAGAAAGAAGAGCAAAGTAGGAGGGATCACAGTACCTGATACCAAACTGTATTACAAGTCCACTGTAATCAAAACAGCCTGGTACTGGGATAAAAATAGGCACATGGACCAGTGGAACACAACAGAGAGCCCAGAAATAAACCCAAGTCTCTATGGCCAATTAATATTCAACAAAGGGGGCAGCAACATAAAATGGAGTAAAAATAGCCTCTTCAACAAATGATGTTGGGAGAACTGGACAGCTACATGCAGAAAAATGAAACTCGAGCATCACTTACACCATACACAAAAATAAATTCAAAGTGGATAAAAGATTTAAATATAAACTGTGACACTATTAAAGTCCTAGAGGAGAACATAAGCAGGAAAATCTGAGATATTTCATGCAGAAACATTTTTACTGATATGCCTCCTAGAGCAAGGGACATAAAGGAAAGAATAAACAAATGGGATCTCATCAAAATAAAAAAGCTTTTGCATAGCTAAAGAAAACA
>PVIA01005752.1:0-109251 GCA_004024845.1 Tonatia bakeri
AGAAAATAGACAGGGGGAGGGCAAGAATAGTACGGGAAATGTAGAAGCTAAAGAACTTATGACACATGGACATGAACTAAAGGGGGGGAATGTGGGGGGAGAAGGTGTGCAGGGTGGAGGGGAATGAAGGGGGGGTAATGGGACAACTGTGATAGCATAATCAATAAAATATATTTTAAAATATATACAAATTCTGGTCCCTGGTGGGGTAGCTCAGTTTGTTAAGAGCAACAAATACCGATCTATACACCAAGGTTGCAGGTTCCATCTCCAGTCAGGGCACACACAAGAATCAACCAATGAGTGCATAAATAAGTAGAACAATAAACTGATGGGTTTTTTCCCCTCTCTCTAAAATCAATCCATAAAAAACGAAAAATTTACAAATTCTGTTCCCAACGCCCTGAGTAATAAAGCACATTCCATAGTGCTTAAACCACTAGATGGCACCATCAAGCACTTTAAAAATACAGGCAGTGCAAATTCCTTAAGATTTCTTGTAGTTATGTAACATTCCCACCCTGGAGAGACTCCAGTTGCTAAGTCTGAATGAAAATTCTTGCCTTAGGACATGCTCCCCATAAATTTGCTAAAAAAGAAGCATATAACTTCTGTTATGAAACTTTTTCCTAAGAAATCCTCTTGGGAGATGGTCATAACCTTGTGTTTACAGGAAACCACTATTTTATTTAAAGACAGCAAATGGCAATGTAGCCATCACCAGCTCCTACCTCTAGAGCTTCTGATTCAGTAGGTGGGGGTGTCGCCCAACAATCTGTATTTCGGACACCTTGCTGCTGGTCCAGAGACCATAATTTGAGAGCCACTGGACTAGACAGTCATGTTAGCTGATTAGGTGGAGTGTTTGTGCAGACCTGGATCCTGGTGACTCTGTACAAGAAAAGTGGCTGGAGAAAGAGATGTCTACTATCCTGAGCAGGGAGGCAGATCTGCTGCTGCTTTCAACTGAAAATCATGCCCTGCCTCAGAACTGTGGCAGCAGCATGACCCGGCATGAGAAAAGGCCTGAGTTCTGAAATAAGTTGGATGTGGGTTAGCGTCTGAGAACTTTCACCTACTTCATCCTTTTGATGGCTTTCTTATTTGTAATCAGGTCAAGTGGGAAAACCACACAGTCTCCAGACACTGTGAAGAGTAACTAAGGTAATGGAAGTGGCACAACGTTAGTCTCCTTTCTTGCCTTGCTTAAAAATCTTCACTGGATTGGCCAAATATCGATCACTGTTCAAGTTGGGTAATGAGTACACAGAGGTCATTATACAACTGTATTTACTACAGTGTACGTTGGAAATTTTCCATAAAAAAGAACACATGAATATCAGATTAGGAAAAAAAAGTGATGACACAAAACTTTTATTTTTCCTCTCCAGAGGACAAGCTTATTGATTTCAGAGAGAGAGGGGAAGGGAGAAAAGGAGAGAAACATTGATATGAAAGAAAAAGATCTATTACATGCTTGGCTAGGAACCTCTTTGTTCGCACCCTCACCGGGGAATGAGCCCAACCCGGGCATGTGCCTTGACTGGGAACAGAACCCGCAACCTTTTGGTTTAAGGGACAATGTTCCAGGGCAGCCACACTGGCCAGGGCTCCACCACAGAAACATTTTTTTTCAATAATTCCTTTATATTTGGAAAAGTCAAAATTCTTTATTTGGTATCTAAGGTCTTTTAAAATCTAGTCTCAAACTGCCTCTCAGTAGCACCATCTCATCACCACCGTCTGCACTGTGCCCTACATCCCAACCACATCGAGCCTCTTTGGACAATGACACTCATTTCCATGTTTCCAGTTAAGTTACTTTTGACCTGGAATGTCATCCCTCCCTTTCTCTCCCACTCAAATAGTAATAATGATGGCTAACACAGGCAACTAACACTTACTAACGGCTTAGCATGTTCCAAATGCTTTAGGAAGCTGCCTCACCCAGTTCCTCCACAGTGATTCCACAACCTTCTGCATAATGTATGGGTAGTACTGCAAGTCACGGATTGGGTCTTATTCAGGAACAGTGCCTAGCAGATAGCAGATGCTCAAAACTATTTACAGGATGAATGAATGCTTTATGCTAGAGCTAATATAGCAATAAATATGCCCTGGATTAGTTACCTCACAAGCAAGCTATACCTAGTACACTTCAGTTAAGAGAAAATGGACCATTAGTCGTCATGTAGCAGCAAAGACTTCTCTTGGCTTCAGCAACGCAGGAAAGGCTTAATAAAACTTCACTCGGTGGGAGGTGGGCCCAGGGACTGGAAGCCTCTTCAACAGACAGATTGAACTATTTCTTTTGTCCATTTGACACCTAGAATCCCCTGGATCTTAATGATCATATTTTCAGGGTTGCAGTATTCATTAACATGCGCGTGTGACAATGTTTCTGGAAGGTAAGAATAAGAGGGCTGGGGGCCTTCTGGTCTACTCGGATTATTGCTAGTGTGCACAGAGCTAACGCAGGAGGTATGAAAATTAAGAAACTGCTGGATCAAAGCACAGGAAGTGGATGATTGCCCCATGATTGGCTCTAGCCCCCTCCCTCAAGTTCAACGCAATTGTCTGAATCAGCTGTGGTGCCCAGAGATGAAGTTCAAAGCAATTCTGGGCAGTACTATCTCAACATGGTTTTGTGATTAGAAGGCAGATTGCATAAATATTTATAAGGACTTCTAAAAAGTCAATAATTAGAAAAGAAATAGTCCCCCCCAAATAGACTGAATGCTGGGAATCAAAGAAGAGAGCTTGAAAAATGCTTTTTTACAAACTCCTCCATCATATTATCATACAGAGTATTTATCGCTGCCAATCAAGTCCTTAGTACTTGACTCATCTGGATTACTGCAGCACCTCCTGTGGTCCCTCCCGACAACCCATTTCCATACTGCAGCTAGGAGGATGTTTCCAAATTACATATCAAAATCATTCATGGATGTCTGACTTCCCCAGCAGACTCTCAGTTCCTTGAGAGCGGGACGCACTTGCTTCTTCACTTTATCCCTGAGCTTTGCAGAGAACCCTGCGGTGAATGATTACTGAAGTGAGCTGCACAGAGAGCAGTGGGAGCTACAAAGGCAGGCCCTTGACTGTAAAAGGGGGAAGGCACCGGAGTGAATTAGAAAATCAGGCATCCATTTTACCTTGATTGGGTCAGCTTGACTCTGGTGAACAAATATGTGATTACTCAGACTGACTTAGATTTTGACCAGACACTATTTCCCTCCTCTGACGTCCTCACCAATACGTTAAACTGCCTCCTAGACTGAACCAGTCCCTTCTCCAACTGCTCTGTTAGCGTCTGTTCCTAGCTCAGTGTGTGAATGCCACTATCCACTCACCTGCCTGCATCAGACACTTGGAGCTAAAGGTTTACTTGCCCCCCTGCCTTTCCCCCGACATCCAGGTAATTACTACATCTTGATTGCATTTCTTAAATATTGATCAAATCCAACCCTTCCTCCTAATCTCCACAGCAACTACCCCCTGCCACCCTGTCTCATCTGGATGACTGCAGCCGGCTCCGGTTTCCCTGCACCCAGCTACCCCTCTTGCCAGCCATTTCTATTCTGGGGCCCAGAAGAGGTTTCTAAATTGTGTATATTACCTGACTGCTCAACAGTGTTCACTGGCTACCCACTGCACTTAAGATAAAGCATCAATAAATAAAAAATCTTCATGACTTCACGATCCGGACTTGGCTTTAACTCTTCGGCTTCTTCACCGATGTTTCCCATTTTCCTCCCGGTTCACTTGCTCTACACTGCACACCTGTTGGTTCCTCCAATGTTACTTTTGCCTCTGAGTTTTCACATAGGCTTTTCCTCTTTCCTGCCTACTCTCCACCTTCTCCTTCTTGGCTTAGCTAACTCTCATCGTTAGGACTTCACTTAATCATTACCTATTCTGGACATCCCTCTTGTCTTCTGGCTGCACAACCCTTAGTCACAGCACATACGCCCACAGTGGTGATGCCTGTCTGTCTGTCTCTCCTTTTGGTTTGTTAGGTTCCGTGCAGGCAGGGATCGTGTCTCTCTGTTTACTGTTGTGTCATCTGTGCTGGGTGCGGGGTGTGACATACCGGCAGTGTTTCATAAACATCCGTTCTGTCTAACAAATAGTACGTCAATCAGAATTCATACTGTTTAAAAACGAGTGAACGAGCTCACACTTGAGCCCCGTGACTGAAAAGGAAGCCTGCTGATGTTACGTCACATTGGTGACGTTTTTACACAAGCTTGAGAAGAAGCTGCTCTCACAAAGCTTTGTCTCAGGCAGCACTTTTAAATACTTTTAGTTGTGGGTTTCTTTTTATGTGGAATTCCAAGACAGAAGACATGTGTGACTTTGCACACTTTCTCTCTCCTTCCACCAGCAGCTCCTGCTCTCTTGGCCACAGGGATGAAGCTGCAGGCCGCAGAGGCAGGCCAGGCAGAGCACTGTTACTGGGCAGACGTGGGCACGTGACCTAAACTAGGGCATCCCTGGGATGGCAGAGGGAAGATGAGTCTGATATGGAGAATTCTTCCCACCAAGTAGAGAAAGCCTGCAGTTGGAGAGACTTAAACCAACTCACAAGGAAAACAGTGATAAGAAACTCGGCTGAGTGAAGCTGGGAAGTGGGGGGAGGGGGACAGATGAGAGGGTCAGGGAGCGTCTTTGGACCGGGCAGTTCCTGAGCAAGCACTACTTCGTACTTTCTGTGATTTGTTTACCTGAGCCAACAAAGTCCTGTTTTGCTCAAGTCACTTTGAGTTAAATCTTTGTTATTTGCAATTAAGAGACTCCTTACTAAAGGTTTTGGATGATAACTGTAGCTATATGACAGAGCCCTACTATCTAAATTATTTCCTTTGGCTGCATTACAAGAAAAAACATTGATTCATATAGGTAATTAACTGTAATGACTAATAATCCAATAGCTTATTATCAGTTCTCCTCAATGAAACAAATCTAAAAGCTTAAAGTAGGCAATTTTTACTTCAAAGTTGAATCACAAACACAACCCAAAAGCTACATGTATTTCTTATAAATTTAAGGCAAAGTGAGAACTACTTAAAGCTGACGCTAAATGATGAAGCTGTCACAGCTGCGCCAGTCTGACGAGGACGAGGACATGCGTGGTGAAGACGCACCGGAGCCCTGCCCGGCGTTTGTGCAAGCAAGACACAAGACGTTCTCTAAGTGTGCTTGTTCACTCGATTCCGAGTGAGCCGGTATGCACAAACTTCAAGTCCTATAGAGACCTGTGTGAAGAGCTATACGTTTCACGATCAGGGATTCACTAGAATTCACATACATGCTCAGAAATGTCAGGAGAAGCATTCTTTCAAGGTTCATCTGGCTATATGAGCTCCTTGGTGGTCTCCACTAAGAGAAAATATGGTAGGTAACTCATCTAACTGTGCATTTAAAATATAGTCAGACTTTTTTTATTATTATTTGATGCAAATGGTTAGGTGAAGAAGTCTGTGGTATCTAAACTGAGAAACCGTGCAGCCTTTGATCAGCAACACGCGTTCATGGTCCAGCAGTGTTTCTGAAAAACTGCATGCAGATGCCTTTAAGAAGCCTCATTCTTTTCACTTACCCACACACCACACACTCCCTTCTATACCGTCTCTGTCCTCTTTACTTATTTGGTCAACTTGATCTCTGAAACCAGCTGAGTTTGCAATCCAAACTCAATAGTAAATACTCAAAATAGTGAAAATAAAGGGGGGAAAGATATCTTAAAGACCACTTCAGAAACTTAGAATTCTAGAATGTTCCACTAACAAAACATTTATTTTACAGGAAAGTGTAAAATCCTTGGAACTTCTCTGAAGAGGAAAATTATGGTGTATTAGCAGTTAGGAGGAAGAAAAGGTGTCACCTTTCTGAGCATTTGATGTCATTTCCCCTTAATGGAAAACTTTAAACAGTAGCTTCCTTATTTAGATCCTGGAAGGGCATGGATTCTGCAGTCAAGAGTTATGCTAAAATCTCTTGAGTTTCCTTAATGCAGCCTCGAAGTGCAAACTCTTCTTTTTCTGAGAGCAATTGGCATTCCAAAACAGTCTGTGGTTAAAGTCAAGGATATAAATATGAAGATGATGATAAATCCAAACTATCTTAATCAAATCATGAAATTCCACAGTCCTCCCTTGTTTGTAGAGAAAGCAATTGCCTGCCAACATTTGTGTCTTCCTGAGAAGCCCCCACACTGTACTTAACCAGGGTGCAAAGAGAAAGTAGATTTTTACAAATTCAAAGAGACCAAAGCAAGTAAATATCTTAACACGTGGCCTAATTTGTCGATTGACACAAAGTAAAATTAAAACACGTCTCCTAATTTTATGCTCGGTTGTTTTATTTTGAAAGGACTGAATTACTTCAGGTTCTAAGAAAGAGGAGGCAAGAAAGTTTCTGACTGTGAATTACAAAGCCAGGAAAGGCAAACACAACACTGCTTTCCTGCACAGTCTGCACTGTCCTCGTGAGTTATTTACGAGCGTGCATCGCCTGGTTGTGAGTGTGTTAAACCACATCGATATTTAGGTTGCCACCCCAAAGCACATGGTCCACGACGAAGCCTTGAGCCATCTAGGCTTGCGAGCAGACACAGTTCTACCACTTACTGGCAATTTCAGTCTGGGAAAACTCTGAACCTTCTTGATCTTTAAATTCCTGATCTGATGAAGTCAAAAGAGCATGGTACTTGTAAAAAGATGGTTACTGAAATAATAAAGCTAAACCATTTCTATGTTCTACTCAAGAATTTTATCTATTTTCCTTAGAACCTAAAGAGTATGGTACTTATAAAAAGATGGTTATTGGAATGATAAAGTTAAACCACTTCTATGTACTATGCAAGAATTTCCTCTGTTTTCCTTACAGTAAGGGACTTTGGAGACAGACTTGGTTTTGAGCCTCGATTCTACTATATATTTAAGCAGTCTAACCTCTCTAAGCCTCAGTTTTCTCATCTACAAAGTATGGAGATACTAATAGCATCTTCTCATGAAGTTTGTAAAATAGATATTTTCTAGTGTATCATTTTCATTCCCTTGTTGTGTATTTTACTATATTTTTTGGAGTTATTGAGCAGTGGTTGCCTGGGGATTACAATTAACATCTTAATTTAAAACAGATTGGATTTGGATTAATTCAAACGTAATTTCAAACTTAATACAAAAACTATGCTCCTACATAACTCTATTCACTCCATCCTAAGTGATATTACTGTCATACAAATATACCTTTACACATTATAAGCCCATCAACAACATTTTATAATTACTGTTTTACACACTGCCTTTTTAAATCAGACTAAATTATTTATCTATTCCTTTCTCAGACTGGATAATCTCAATTGTCCAATCTTTAAATTCAGATTCTTTCTTTTTTTTTTAGATTCTTTTTATTTATTTTTAGAGAGGGAAGGGAGGGAGAAAGAGAGAGAGAGAGAAACATCAATGTGCGGTTGCTGGGGGACATGGCCTGCAACCTCGGCATGTGCCCTGACTGGGAATTGAACCTGCGATGCCTGGTTCGCAGCCTGCGCTCAATCCACTGAGCTACACCAGCCAGGGCTAGATTCTTTCTTTTGTCAGTTCACTGATGAGCTCTCCTAGTGTATTTCTTATTTTTGTATTTGTACTTTTCAACTCCAGAATTTCTATTTGGTTCCTTTTTTATAATTCCTACCTCTTTGTTGACATTCTCTCTTTGGTGAGACACTGTTCTCGTACTTTCCTTTAGTTCTTTGGACATGGTTTCCTTTAGCCCTTTGGTGTTTTAGGTGACTTAAAATCTTTGTCTAGTAAGTCCAATGCATGGGCTTCCTTGGGTCAGCTTTTACTATCTCCTTTAATTCATGTTGTATGGACTGAATTTCCCTGTTTCTTTGCATGCCTAATTTTTTGTTAAGAACTGGACATTTAAATAATAAAATGTGGCAATTCTGGAAATCAGATTCCTTTCTCTCCCCAGGAATTGTTGCTGTTGCTTCAGTGACTATGTTTTATCGCTGTGTTTCAGGAAATTTCAGTTTTGTGAGGCGCTTCACAGACACCACAAATACTGCAACATTTTAACAAGCACTGATTTGACTACTTTTTAAATAGACATGAATTCATTTAGTTCCTCAACCATTCATTACTTTCCATCTCGCCCTGTGGCTAAATATTAATTTTCCTTTGTAACGAATCTGCCAGAATTAACGTAACTAACGAGCTCTAGTAAAGCTAAGTAAAAGGATGTGGTGAAGGCGGCTGACCTGCCCGGATGAACTTAAAGCAGCAGTGCACGCCAGAAACTCAGACTGACCTGCACGTACAGCTTGAGGAAATCTCTTTCCTTCCTGTCCCGGTCTCTATGGCAGCAAATCTCTTTCATTCCCCACATACACACTGTACACGCAAAAATAATTAGAGCGGTTTTCCTTGAAGTGGATGAAGATGTAATCGCCTAGATTTGTGGTACCACCATAAATGCTCTGGGGTATTTAATTTTTTTTGTTTTTACTTTAACATATAATTTTAAAATACGGTAATTTAACCCAGGATTATACGGACAATCACCTTTTACTGGAGCATGCCATGGGATTTCTATGCCTATGCTTGTATTTATAATCAATGTACCAGCCGGTGTTACTCCAATGGTCCTAGGTGAATAGGGACAGATCTTAAACTTAAATGATCGTACATTTAAAATGCAAATGACAAAGCTGCAACATGTGGAGATCAAATGACATCAGTGAACACTATACTAACCCAGAGAAGAGGGTGGTGAAAGAAAAGAATCACAGGTGTATGTTAGTAGAGTCACTGAGAACTTTTACCAGGGTGTCCAACCTTTTGGTGTCTCTGGGCCACATGGGCAGAAGAAGGGCTGTCTTGGGCCACACATTAAATACACTGCAACACATAATCACAAAAAAATCCCATAATGTTTCAAGTAAATTTACGAATTTGTGTTGGGCCACGTTCACAGCGATCCTGGGCAGCCCATGGCCCATGGGCTGGGGTTGGACACCCCCGCAGCAGTCTAGAGACCCATAATTCACATTGCAAGTAGCAGTTTAGGGCCACCAATCATGACCAACTATTATATTTAAATCATTTTGTCAATTTGAATTGTATTGATTTTATAGATTTGTTTGTATTTAAATGATAATTCTGTTTTGGCTGGATAAAACCTTTAAGGATAAATTATTACCTAATCTTGCTTGTGCATATATAAATAACATTTTAATAAAAATAATCTGAGAGCCTATAATAATTTTTGCCCATGAAAAAGAGGGTCCTAGATTCCTCGAAGTAAAGTTTCATCAGTGTCCCAGTTTTTCCTTCTACCCCAGGACTGTTTAGAAGGGGGTGCCTGCTCCGTAGTTAAACAGCACATCTCTGTTTACCAACTGCAACACCCCAATAGCAAAGAGGGGCTGTTTCTTAGCTGTGGTTCCGATGACCAACAGGTAGCGTGATACTACGGGCATAAGCTGGAAGCAGAACTTGAGGGCCAAAGGCCCAATGGAGGAACTTTAAAGGCTTCTGAGAGAAACTATAAGTTCAGATCTTTAGATAGATAAAGCATAAAAACATACACATCAGACAATAAACAGGACTGCTGCAAACAGAAGAATTTGGGCATTCCAGTTTAGATCTAGAATTCCCTTGTATCCATCTTTTGACTGTTGTTATTTATTTTTTGCAGGTGCTTACTTTTTTAAAAGATTTTATTTATTTATTTTTAGAGAGGGGGGAAGGGAGGGAAAAAGAGAGAAAGAGAAACATTGATGTGATAGAGAAACATCAGTTGGTTGCCTCTCATCCGTGCCTCAGACCTGCAGCCCAGGCACGTGCCCTACCGGAACTGAACCAGTGACCTTTCACTTTGCAGAATGATGTCCAACCAACTGAGCTGCAAGGGCCAGGGCTGCAGTTACTTATTTTTTAAAGTACAAAATATTTTATTGATTATGCTATTACAGTTGTCCCAATTTTTCCCCCTTTGCCCCTCTCCATCCGGTACACTCCTGCAGTTACCTATTTTTATTTGCTAATCTACCTCTAACAACTTAAAGTGGAAACATGACTCAGTACCATGCAGTTAACATTCTAAAACTAACAGTGAAAGAATTAAAGGGAGAAACTTCAAAGAAGAGTTGCAAAAAAGAATAAGACAATTTTTCATCTTGAAAGTAGGGACATGATGCCCTGGCTGGGTGGCTCAGTTGGTTGCGGGTCTTATCCCCACTCAGGGCACATACCTAGGTTGCGGGTTTGATCCCCAGTCGGGGTGTGTGCAGAAGATGACAGATTGATGTTCTCTCTCACATTGATGTTTAAAAAACAAAACACAAAACAACAAAAAAACACATGTCCTCAGGTGAGATAAAAAAAAGAAGGAAATGGTTTCCGTTACCATTTACTAAGACGTATTAGAAGTCAGGTTCTGCTTATTCATAACATGAACTGATTCTCGCATCATACCTACAACTCATCATCAAAAAAAAAATCAACAAAAGCCTGAACTATAAAGCTGTTAAACTTTCCCAAAGTCACACAATTTAATAACTTTTTTCTCATTTAAATGGCATGTTTTATGTGCATTTTTGACATTAAAGTATTGAAGTACCAGAAAGTATTTAGCATGAAGAATGCAAAGCCTTAGTTTTAGTCCAGGAAGTAATATCCCTGATGTTGGCAATATGGAAGTTCTTTGCATTGAAGTTTCAGTGAAGAGTTAATACACATTTCTTGGACATATGGGACCATTAACAGAAAGAAAATAGCCTGCTGCCCTCAGATGTTTCCATCCGCTCTCTTCGGAACTATAATTATGGCGGTTGCACTGAACAAGGTCTGATCCGCTGCGGCCCCAAGACAGCCTCTGAGAGGAACAATCTTAGATATAAGGTATATCCACATGTGACAGCTAAATTTCTTTGCACCCAAATATTTTATGCAATTTGGAATACTGTGACAAAAGTAACCTATGGTAAACATAATAAAAAAATATTCAGTAGTTCAATTCAATAAAATATTTCTTGAGCACCAACTTTGTGCCAAGAACCAGGCTAAGGGTAGAGTCGGTATTTCTAGGTGTGTGTCTGAGCACTAACCATGAGGAATTTTGCCCAGTACTGGAGCTGAGCAGGTACCGTGAGGGTTTTGATTGCACAGCAGGCTACAAGAGAGGCACACAGACAAACATGGAGTTCTGAGGGAGACTTTCTGAGGGAATGATGCCTTGAAAGTGCATTTGAAAGTCCTTAAGAACTACATTAGTCATAATTTTTATTAAGAGAATGGCTCAGTTCTTAACTACTCAAATCAGTATTTATCAAAGCTTGCCTAAGTCTAACTTATCATTTTGATTATTTTTGTTTTCCTAATAAATAAATTAGTAGGGTTTTAAATGGTCTTTGAGTTGCACTTAAAATTATAAATAGTTTCTAGAATATATAGTAAGGGTAAGAGCCCCTGAAATTTTGTTCTTTGCACTTAATAAAAATGGCCTCTGAGTAAACATGCTTTACGCAGGATATTTTCAAATTTTAATACAGTAACTAAATTGTACTTTATTTAGCATTCAGTTATTCAGAATATCAAAGCTTTTCAGTACATGGTGTGTGAAGAAAGAACTTGGCTTTCCTTATTGTAAACACTCACATATCCATACTGAAGTCAATTCCAGAAACCTCTGCTGTGCTCAGCAGCATTTGAATCACAGAAAAAACATTAGCTGAGGACATTCAGGAAGGAAAGAGGAAAAGAAGGAAGGTCAGGAAGGACAGGACTCATTTCTCAGCAGTAAGGACAAAAATTCCCCTTTTAAAAACGCTAAAACTAAACATTTTCCCCCTACTGAGGAAGATTGTAGTGGTGATAGATTGTGCCTCAAATACCTTTCTAATTGGGTAATGCATTTAAAATTATGAGACAAAAATCAGATTTCTATTTTCTTATTCTAAAGTTTAATGGTACCTACAATTATAACTTAATTTTCTTTAAAGAGTTACAGAGGTTTATTCAGATTTTTTAAAGCTGCCCATTTGGTAAAAACATCAGAGTTTCTGTTAGTCCTTCATCTTTTACAGAAAACTTCCTGGCTCGTAGGAAACCTATGGGATGGTGGGTGACTCCTTCTGTAAGGAAGCAGTCAGGTCCCAGGGAGCTTCTCCAGCAATGACTGGCCCGCTTGCTCAGCGTCCTGGCTGGAGCCCCTCGTGTGTTCTGTGAGGGCCCTACAGCCTCTGTGCCGAAAGCACGAATGAAGCCAACTTGAAAAGGCATTTAGGCCTAACACACACGATTCTGAGCTCTCATTTCATAGAAGCAGGATAAATACATTTTAGCTCTAAGTGGGAATCAGCTTTGTTATCATCCTTAGCCTTTTAAACTCATCGCTACCAACATTCTTAAGCCTGAAAGTCTCACAACAACGTTTAAGTGGAATGGGGCTTTGTCTGTATGTGTTCACATTCTATGCTTTTCAGAAGTGACCCCACTGGCAATACTGAAGGGCCTTCTATAAGTCATGGTAGTATTTCAGTTGATGTAACAGGTTCAGTCAGACACAGGTGTGTCTCCAAAATGCAGTTTCTAAATATCATTTTACTGTTAAAGAAAACAATACATGCAATGAGGTGATAAAGAAAATAATATATGCAATGTGTGGCAAGTAGTAAATAGTTAATGAATGAATAAGGCTATTTTTCTATTTGTATTCCCCTGTAGGGAGCCAGAGGCCATGGGGATCTTGTTCACTATTGTGTCTCCAGTAAACGGCACACAGAAGGCACCCAGTAAGTATCTGTTAAATTATGAATGCATGAATGGCCTGCAGTAAAATGTTTGCTCACAGTACTGTCTCCTCCATGTCTAACATAGTATCTAAGAGGATGTATCACATTTTGCCATGTGTAATATGCACCCATGTTCTTGTGCGCATTATACATGGGATTATTATACCCATGGCACATAATCATTATACCTATGGGTAAGTACTTAATAAACTACACTGGATGTCAGTTTGCTTGGTATAAAATACAGGCTCCAACTGTCATTATTACCTTCAGCATTAACTGCCTTGTTCTTTCAATAATCCCTACTATTCTTCAACTTGTAACTGGTCAGAAGAGTTGGATGAATAGCACAAAATGGAAACATTCAACTTATTAATAAGCAAAAAATTAAAATACTAAATTATTACACATTCATTCAAATTATTGCTCATATTTATTTAATTATAAAACACATTTTTCATAAGGGGTGCCAGAAAATACGTACTTTCATACACTGCTCTTACGAGTATAAATCGATATAACCTTTCTAGAAGGTAATGAGTCTACATGGAAGGTGTTAAGAAATCTTTGTTTTAGACCAGGGGATGAATTTTTCAAAATATATCTTAAGAAAGCTATCAAAGAGGTGTACAAATATTTGTATAAAAGAATCTTTACTACAGACTTACAAAAACAGAAAAAAGAGACAAAAAATTATTGGTATATTAATATAAAAAATACTATGTGCCCATTCAATCACATTTTTAAGTAGTATTTAAAGGCAGGAGTATCTCACAAAATTTTGTGAAATAAGATAATACTTATGCAAACAAAATAATACCAATTTTAAAGTACGTTTATGACACGTTTATGAAGGATGTTCATGACGGTGTGTGAGGTGTATGCTTATGACGTGTGTCTATGACAGTAAGAATGGCTTGCTGCAGCACGGTGAGGTTAGTCACGTTACCTTTGGGTTTCTCTTCATGTTGCAAATTCTCTTTGGGTGCTTTGGTGATCAGTAAAGCATATATCTTTTCTAAAACTAGAGAAGAAGGGTACTGGCTCTTCCACAAACACGCTATAGAATGGTATGCTACGCGATACGCTACTCATTTTATTTTAATTATAACCACCCTAGTGGGTGTGAAGTAGTATCTCACCGTGGATTTTATTAGCATTTCCCTAATGACTAATGATGGTGAGCATATTTTCATGTGCTTTTTGATAATTTGTATTATCTCTGGAGAAATGTCTATTCAAGTCTTAAAAGTTCACTACATATTCTGGATACTAAAATCTTATCAGATATGTGATTTACAAATATATTCTCCAACTACATGGGTTGTCTTTTCATTTTCCTTGCAGAGTCCTTTAATGCACTAAAGTTTTAATTTCGGTGATGTCTAATTTTGATATTTTTCTTTTTGCTGTTTGTGCTTTAGGTGTCCCATCTAAGACTGCATTGCCAATCCAGGATCATGAAGATTTGTTCCCATGTTTTCATCTAAAAGTTTTACAGGTTTAGCTCTTACATTTAGTTTTTGATTCATTTTGAGCTGATTTTTATACGTGGTGAGAGGTAAGGGTCCACCTTCTTGCTGTATGTGTATATCCAGTTGTCCCAGCACCATTCCTTGAAAAGACTCTTGTACCCCTTCCTTGCAGAAAATCAAGTCACCATACATATTGCAAGGTTATTTCTGGACTCTTCAATTCTATTCCACTGATCTAGATGCTTTTCCTTATGTCAGTACCATGCTGCTTTGGATTACTGTGGCTTTACAGTAAATTTTGAAATTAGGAAGTGTGAGTCATATAACTTTGTTCTTCTTTTTCAAGATTGCTTTGACCACTCAAGGGCTCTCACAGTGCCACAAAATTTCAGGATCGGCTTCTCCATTTCTGCATAAAGTGCAGTTGGAAATTTGAGAGATTGCATTAAGCCTGTAGACCAATTATTGAAGTACTATCATCTTAATAATATTGCTTTCCAACTCATGAACACGTGATGTCTTTCCATTTATTTAGATCTTTAATTTCTTCCTATAATGTTGTGTAGTTTTCAGTATACAAATCTTATACCTCCTAGGTTATGCTCCTTCTTAAGTATTTTCATCTTTTTGATGCTATTATAAGTGGAATTTTCTTAATTTTATTTTCAGATTGTTCATTGGTAGTAAACACACCTGATTTTTGTGTTGATCTCATATCCTGCAAATTTGAATTTATAGGATTTCTGTGGATTCTTTAAGATTTTCTGTTTATAAGATCATGTCATTAGAAAATATAGATAATTTTATTTCTTCCTTTCCAATCTGAATACCTTTAATTTCTTTTTCTTGCTTAACTGTTCTGGAGAGGACTTCCAGTATAATCTTGAATAGAGGTGGCAAGTGGACATACTTGCCTTGTTCCTGACTTGAGGATGAAAACTTTCAGTTTTTTACTATTATGTATATATAAGTATAGGTTTTTCATAGATGTCTTTTGACAGATTGAGGAAGTTCCTTCTATTCCTAGTTTGGTGAGTGTTTTTTAAAATCAACACAGGGTGTTAGATTTCATCAAATGCATTTTCTGCATCATTTGAGAAGGTCACATGTTTTTTTTCTTTATTCTACTAATGTGGCTTATTATATCGTATTGATTTTTATATGTTGAAAGACCTTTGAATTCCTGGGGTTAAATCTCACTTGGTCATGGTGTAAAATCCTGTTAATATGCTACTGGATTCAAATTGCTATTACTTTGTTGAGGATTTATATACAGAAGGAATACTGGCCCGTAGTTTTGTTTTGTTTTGATGTTTTTGTCTGGCTTTGGTATCAGGATAATGCTCCCCTCACAAAATGAACTTGGAAATATTCCTTCCTATTCTTTTAATGGAAGAATTTGAGAAGGATTGGTGTTAGTTTTTCAGGTACATGGGAGAATTCACCTATGAAGCCATCTGGTCCCGCACTTCTTATGCTGGAAGTTTTTTGATTACTGACTCCATCTCTTTACTTATTATAGGACTATTAAGATGTTCTATTTCTTCTTTGGTCAGTTTTGAGTTTGTAATTTTAGAAACTGGTCTACTTAATCTAGGTTATCCACTTTGTTGGTATACTATTTATAGTATTCTCTTATAATCTTTTCGATTTCTGTAAGGTTGGTAATACTGCACTTCATTCCTGATTTAGGTAATTTAATTCTTCTCTTTTTTGTCTTGGCCAGTGCAGTAGATTGAATGGTGACTCTTAAAAGCATAGGTCCATGTCTTAACCTCTGAAACCTGTGAATGCGATCTTGTTTGGAAAAGGGCCTTTGAAGATGTAATTAATACTCTTAAGATGAGATTATTCTGGGTCACCTGAATGGGCCTTAAATCCAATGGCCTGTCTTTTACAAGAGTCAGAAGAGAAAGATATATACAGACAAGGGGAAGAGGCGATGTGAAAACAGGAGTGGGAACTGCTATAATGTCAGCCTATAAGCCAAGGAACCATTGACGACTCCCAGCATCCACCGGAAGCTGGCAGAGGTAGGGAATGGATTCTGCTTCAGAGCCTCCAGAAGAAACCAACCCTGCTCATACCTTGAATTCTGATTTCTGGCTTCTGGAATTGTGAGAGAATAAATTTCTGTTGTTTTGAGCTGCCATGTTTATGATAATTTGTTAACGCGGCCCTAAGAAACAAATGTAGTAATCTATAAATCAAACTACACACAGCATAACAAACAAGTTGATTCCAAAGGTAAGAATGAAGAACCATTACAAACTAACGTAATTCTGAAGGGGAGTGTAATATTGGACAGAGACAGACAAGAGACAAATGAAGCAGAATATAAAAACCAGGAATACATCAGCACATATGAGAAAATTGGTTTATCACAGAGGTCAGTTCAAATCAAGACTTTTCATTGAGTGGTATTAGGACAGTGGTTATTTAGAAAGGGAAAAAGTAGAATGTAGTTAAACCACACATACAAGTAAATTACAAAAGGATTAAAGACCCACATTTATAAAACAATATTTTAAAACATTTATAGGAAAACAGATAAATATCTATGTGATCTCTAGGTAGGGGTAAAAGATGGCAATAACAAAACTGTCTTCTGAATGACAATTTTTGACTACATAAAAATTTAAAACTTCTGTTAATAAAAGACTATATAAATAAAGGGCAGCCAACTTTGTTACTTGTAACACATAACAGAATTAGTATCTAGGAAAAGAGAGAATTCCTACAGATCAACAAGAAAAACATAACCCAACAGAAAAACGAATGAAGAATATGAATAAACAATTCATAGCAAAAGAAGTTGAAATGATAAAAACACTGAACTTCACTAATGGTTAGAAAAATGGCAATAGAAAATACCTTTTAGTACCCATGAATTAGCAAAAATGAAAATGTCTGCTAACGTTGTGTATGGAGGAGGACATGGGGGAATCGGAACATCTTTCTACTGCTGGAGAGAATGCCTTCGTACAATCACTTTGGCGGTACTTAGTGAAGCCAAGATGTACAAAACTTTTCAAAGGAGCATTGTTTTAACAGTGAAATATTGGAGATGACTCAACTGTCTTTCAACAGCAGAATACATAAATTGACTGAGGTTTAGGAAGTGGCATAAATAAAGGAGATAAAGTGGATAAATTAAGGGCTATATATAGTCAGATAAATTTAAAAAATATAATGTGTTTATTAAAATATTAAGTTGTGAAACAGGCTCAAGATGATGTATATAATTTCTTTTAAAGCACACAACAATATTACATATTGTTAATGGCTACATGCTTATGTGAATTTTTAAAAAGCACTGAAAACATGGTCAGAAAAGAAGGATACTCTCTTCAGAACAGTGGCTGTCCCTGGAGTGGGAGGAAACAGGAAGGAAGGGAACAGGTGAAGGGTGCACTGGGATCTAACTATGTGTGTATCTTCATTTCTTCAAAAGAAGCATGTGACTCTAATAAATGTTAGTACTATTTGCTAATTTTAAGTAATGAATACATGAACATTTATATTATTCCTTGTATTCTTCTACATGTTTGAAATATTTTCAACGTTGAGGACATAAAGGATTTGTTTATTATTGGAGAGACGCCCGAGTCGCCTGATGGGAGGTCTGACACAGGAGGCCCCAGCGAGACGGAGTCAGGGGCAGGCGGCACGGAGCAGCACAGTGGCTCAGGAGGGCTTACACCTGGGGCAGAGATGTGCGATTCTGCAGGAAATAAATCTTGTTATGGATAATTTAGGGACTTAAAAAATCTCTTCTGCTTCTTGGTTTCCCCTAATTTTGCTAATCATTAAGGTTTCCACCTTGGATTGTGGGGAGGAAGGAGAGGTGAAATTCACAGACCTTTGTTAGTTTTTAATAGTTTTAAAGAAAGGTAAAGGTATTGAAGAGAATGACTGATGAGGTTTATGGATAGCTAAAGAATATATTAATTAATTTCTCCTTTTATTTACAGTAGTAACTGATTTTGATTTATAATTCTGGGTAGCTGTTTTCTGATCAGCTTTACTCCCATCACTGAAATTATACACTAATTATATCCATTTACAATACTGGGGATATTTATGCATATCAATGATAAAATATTAACTGCCACAGAATATTACTGCACCTACTATTTAGCTTCATATAGTTAATATACAGACAACATAAATTACATTAAAATATATAATATAAATTGATACTATACATAATAAAGTATATAAGAATATACATATATAGTTAAGTGCAAACCAAGTGGGCAGAAGTAACTACAGTGCAGTCTAAAATATGCTTCTAAGTTAGTCCCCTGGTGTGGTAGGCAGGTCACAGCAGACACGAACGGTGGGATAGTTAAGAGACAGCACCAGGAACTGACATGGGTCTTGAACTGTGTGCTGCATGTAAGAGCAGTTGGAAAGGGGGAACAAAGTTTCATGGGTTCAAAGAAAAATGGAAGTCGTTTGTGTACAGAAACCATAGGTAATCTCACTATCTAGAGATAATCACTTCTAAGTTATTTTGATGATTATCTATATATATGAACATGTGAACATACATTTACAAAACAAACTTTAAGAACAAATTTAGGGCTATAGTTTATATATTATTTATGATCCATTTTAGTAAGTTAATATAGTATGAGCATTTTTCATTAATCATTAATCTTCTACAAGATCATTTAAAAATGAATTACAACATTCAGATGGTCAATAGGCATACGAAAAAAACTCTCAATATCGTTAATCATCAGAGAAATACAAATTAAAACTACAATGGGATATCATCTCTTACCAGTCAGAATAACTATCATCGATAAATCAACAAGCAACAAGTGCTGGCGAGGATGTGGAGAAAGGGGAAGAACCCTTTTGCATTACTGGTGGGAATGCAGATTGGTGCAGCCACTGTGGAAAGCGGTATGAAGTTACCTCAAAAAATTAAAAATGGAAACTGCCTTATGACCCAGCAATTCTACTTCTGGGAATATATCCAAAGAAATCTGAAACACTAATTCCAAAGAACATAAGCACCCTATGTTCACTGCAGCATTATTTACAGCGGCCATGATATGGAAGCAGCCCAAGTGTCCATCAGTACATGAGTGGATAAAACAACGGGACATTTACACAATGGAATACTACCTGGCCATAAAAAGAAGAAAATTTTACCCTTGAGACAGCATGGATGGACTGGAGAACATTGTGCTAAGTGAAATAAGCCAGTCAGAGAAAGACAAGTACCATATGATTTTACTCATATGTGGAATCTAATGAACAAACAGAACTAACAAGCAAAACAGGGACAGACTCATAGACAGAGAGCAGGCTGACAGCTTCGGGTATGGTCGGGGGTGGAGGGATTGAGCAAAAAGGAAAAAGGACTCATGGACATGGACAATAGTGTGGCGATTGCTGAGAGGTAGGGGGCTGTAAGAGGAATAAATGGTAATGGAAAAATACAATAAAAATAAAAATGAATTATAGGCATGATATCATAAATCATTCACTGTTATCAAATATTTAAATTACTTTAAATTATTGAATGTTTTCTTTTTGAACATTTTAGTTGCTTTCAATTTTTCACCCCACTGTAATTATCACGCATGTAAAACAAATATTTTCCTAAATGCCTATTTATATATTTAAAATAAATTCCTAGAATATAGTTGCTGAGGCAGAGCATGGCTCATTTTAAGACATTTGACATACATAAACAATAGGCTTTCTAAAATAACCATATCAATCTATACTTTTAACAACAGAATATGAATGGATTAAAATTTTTTAACTTACTATTTTGATGGACCCAATTGATATAACACTATTATAATTTCCACTTAATTGATTATTGGTGAAATAAAAGATTTTCACAGTCACTACATTTTGTTTTTTATTGAGGTATAAGTCATGTACCATGCAATCCACCAGTTTAATGTTGTATGGCCATCACTTGAAAAAGAAAGCCTTATATCCATTAAATAGTTTCACTGTCCCCTGAGAACCTAGCAACCACTAACCTAATTTCTGTCTCTATGGACTTGCCTATTCTGGATATTTTATATCAATGGAATCATACAATATATCATATTTTATATCTGGCTTATTTCACTTAATGTGTTCTCAAGGTTTATCCATGCTGTAACATGTATCAGTATTTCATTCCTTTTTTATGGCCAAATAACATTCTGTTGCATAGATATAGCACCTCTTGAAATGTATCCCATTTCTAACTATAATGAAAAATGCTGCTATGAACATTTGTATACAGTTTTTGTTTGAAAACCTGTTTCCAGTTTTCTTGGGTATTTACCTGAATGAAATTACAGGGTCCTATGTAATCTGTTACAATTTGAGAAACTGACAGAATGTTTTCCACAGTGGATGCACCATTTTATATTCCCACCCAAATTTTCTAGTCTGAAATAAAGGATACACTAATTGAAATAAAGAACAATTTTATAGGGAAATAATAAGAGAGTGGATGAAGGCAAGAATCAAGTCAGTAATCTTGAATATAAGAAAGCAAAAACCAACCAATCAGAATAGCAAGAAGAAAAAACAATCCAAAAAAATGAGGATAGTGCAAGGAGCCTTTAGGACAACTTCAAGCATACCAACATCTGCATCATAGTAGTGCCAAAAGGAGAAGAAAGAGAGCAGGAAATCAAAAACCTATTTGAAAAAATAATGACAGAAAACCTCTTTAACTTGGTGAAGGAAATAGACATACAAATACAGGAAGCACAGAGAGTCCCAAAAAAGATGAACCCCAAGAGGCCCACACCGAGACATATCATAATGGAAATGCCAAAGGTTAAAGACAAACAGATCTTAAAAGCAGCAAGAGAAGAGGAGTTAGTTATCTCCAAGGGAGCTCCCCATAAGACTGTTGGCTAATTTCTCAAAAGATACTTTCAGACCAGGAGGGACTGGCAAGTATTCAAAGTGATGACCTTTTCACTTTCTCCATAGATTCCTTTGATGCGTAAAAGTTTTTAATTTTGATGAGGTCTAATTTGCCTGTTTTTTTATCTGGTTGCCTGTGCTTTGGGTGATGTCTAAGAAACCGCTGCCTCATCCAAGTCCACACAGACTTACACCTACTTTTCCTTCTAAAAGTTTTATAGTTTTAGCTCTTACATTTGGGTCTTTGATTCATTTCGAATTAATTTTTATACACGGTGTGAGGCAGAGGTCCAACCTCGCACTTTTACATGTGGGCATTCAGTTGTCCCAGCATCACTTGTGGAAAGACTATTCTTCCCTCCATCTGTCCGGTCTTCCACCCTCGTCAGGACTCAGATGACCACAGGCTGTTTCCATCCCTTGCCTATTGTGAGTGATGCTGCAATGAACATGGGCGTGCAGATACCTCTTCGAGATCCTGTTTTCACTGCCTTTGGGTATATACATGGAAGTGGGATGGCTGGGTCGTATGGGATTTGTGATTAGGGGAGGACCCTCCATGCCATTTCCCGCAGTGGCTGTACCAGTTTACATGCTCCCAGCAGTGCTCAGGGGCTCCCTTTCCTTCACATCTTCACCAGTGCTCTTCTTGCCTTTGCGATGAGAGCCATTCTGACGAGTGTGAGGTGATACCTCCTTGTGGTTCTCGTTTACACTTCCCTGGTGATCAGTCATGCTGGCCATCTATAAGTCTTCTTTGGAAAAACATCTGTTCAGTTCCTTTCCCCATTTTTCAATTGGGTTATTTATTTAATTTTATTTTTTTGCTATTGAATTATATGAGTTCTTTATATATTTTGGACATTAAGTCCTTATCAGGTACATAATTTGCAAATATCTTCTCCCATCCCACAGATTCCCTTTTCATTTTGTTGAGTGTTTGGGTGTTTTTTGTTTTTTTCTGTGCAGAAGTTGTTTAGTTTGATGTAGTCCCACTATTTGTTTTTGCTTTTGTTGCTTGTGCTTTTGGTGCAACATCCACAAAACGATCGCCGAGACCAGTGCCAGAAGATTTTCTCCTATGCTTCTTCCAGGAGCTTTATGGTTTCAGGTCTTATGTTTGAGTCTTTCACCCATTTTGAGTTAATTTTTGTAAGTGATATAAGATAAGGGTCCCATTTCATTCTTGTGCATGTGGTTATCCAGTTTTCCCAATGCCACTTATTTAAGAGACTATAGTTTCCCCACTGAGTATTTCTGGCTCCTTTGTCAAATATTAGTTGACTGCATATGCAAGGGTATATGTCTCTTTTTAGAACTAAATTTGAAGCTTTTCCTTATTTCTTTTAGAATGTTTTTATTTTTCCTTCTGTTTTACAAGAGCACTTTAGCTCCCACATTGCCATCTGCCTTATCAGACATTGAGAGGCGGCACAGGTAGCGGCTGTGGTGAAAACTATTTGTTGTCCACCAAAACAGAACACCCTGTCTTCCTGGGCACAGGCTGGGCCTGTATCCCCTAGCCTCCTCTGCTGGCAGGTACGGCCTTAAGACTAAGTCTCTCTCACACAATGTGAGCAGAAGTAAAATATGCCACTTTCAGGACCAGATCTTAAGAGAATGGATGTCTTTTTGACGCTCTCTTTCCTCCACCCCCTAGCTAAAACTCAGATGAGTCAATGTCTCACGTTTGGCCAAGCTGGCGGTGAGACAAAGTGGCGGAGTCCCCTTGCCACCTGGGTCCTTGGATAATTCCATGAGGTAGAACCTACCTCTCTACCCTGACCTATTGCAAGAGAAATGATTAATGTCCATCTTTTGTGAGCCATTACGTTTTGGATCTCCCTATTTTAGTCATTTATCTTTTACCCTGATGAACACGGAATTATTGTCTTGTAGTGGGATGTTGCTGTAACAATGACGAAGAAACCCACAGAGGCGGCATCTGCTGAGCAGCTGAGCAGAGAAGTGAGGAAGCAGATGCGGCAGATGGGAGGCTGGCAATGCCGGCTCCCCAGGGCAAACCACAGAGGGCAGGCCGGGGTACGGACCGGGCTGGTCCAGGCAAAGTTTCTCAGTCTGGTGCTTTGACTTATATGTAAAGCACTCTGAGGTTTGATACTTAGTTAATAAACGTTAGCTGTTGTTATTACTGTATTACACATTTTTTAAATTTAGGGTTGTCGAATCTATCACAACACTCCCACTGTGTTTGCCTTTGCTAAACTACTTAAAATATCCTTCCTACACTGAGATCAGATAAATATTTTTTCATGTTTTTCTCTGTGACATTTATCTGTAACAAATGTATAACTTGGCCTGGTTTAATGTAGGGATCTTTTTTTTTTCCTTTTTCTAGAGAGCCTCAACATCACTGCCTTTATAATCTGCTATTTTCCCACTAATGTGAAGTCTGGCTTTTCAGAGTTTGTTTATAAGTTCTTAATATCTGGCTGAAATCAACCATGCTTGTAGAGGAAATGAGGCCAGAGTTCAATATAGCAGATAAAGTTCTTACCCCATAAAACTTAGGGAAAGTTCTAGTTGACAAGAATAGTATAACACATGTCCTCTTTCACTTAAAAGATAACTTTCAAAACCCATACGCAGTTGGCCCCCTCAACACGCACACGTTTACAGCATGTTTATTTTTGACAAGAACCAAATCCCCCCCAGCTCTTCATGGTACGTCTGCATGCTTCACCAAAGGAAGGTAAAATTAGGGGGGGAGCGCACCCATGTTAATTAACACCTGGAAACTCCCTATGGCTTCATGTATATGGGTCTCACTTGATCACTCAGGCGAAGTAACTCTCTTCTCTATTTCAACGCCAGAGAGGCAGATGAGGTCTGTGAGCGAAAACACTAATCTAATGTTAGCCTTCAGCATTTTTAGAGCAAAAACGATCCCTTATACTTTTTGTTTAGTTGTGTTTACCAACTATAACTATAACTTTGGTTAAGATACAAAACAGTTTATCAGTATAAATATGACACTGAGATGTTTTAATTAGTGGAAGGTGGAACGAGCAGTGAATATTTAAAGCCCATCTACTATATGAAAACCACCTACTTACATAAACAATTCAGGAGAAAACAGTCCTATTTTTGGTCATGTTAGATGAAGAAATAGAATCTCAAAAGATAAAAAAAAAATAAGGCAATGAAAGCCTACTCCTAAAGGAAGGCTTTCTTGATAGAAATATCTGCTTTTTCTAATGGTAACTAGTTCATTCTCTCCAGAGCCTTCCCTGAAGGAAACAGAACTACTCCTCTCCTAGTTCTAAGCTACTTGAATTTTTAAAAATTTTATTTCTGAAAAAGTAGGAAGAATAAGAAAAATTTATGAAGTTACTGTACTCCAACTGAAAATGAAATACAGTGTGATATTAAGAAAATAAAATATGCCAGAAAACAAGACGCCGACCAGTCTTGGGCCAGAAAGCAAAGCGGGTGGGAAGAAGGGTGCTCCCTGAGAAACGGCCCCGAGAAGGTCTGCCAGGCGCGGGAGAAGAGACAGCGAGGCCACTCCAGACCTCAGGGACTGGGGCCTGCTGGTGAGCCGCCTCTTCCCGGCTCCACCAACAGTTTCTTTTTCAAAGTGTCTCCAATCTCTAATGCTGCTTTTTAAAACATCTACAGCCCGAAAGTGGACTTTGTCTCTCTCTACTTTTTAGCTTAATCTTTATTGTATTTTTTTCCTGTTACCATTTCGTCCCCTTATACCACCCTCCTGTGAACTCTCTCTCTCAAAACCAGGTGATAGCATATGTCACACCCAGTTCCTTGTAAAACAAGTAAAACATCTATCTAATTTTCAGCTATATAAAACAAGTGTCACTAATATATCACCCAAATCAATTTCACCCAAATGGATGTCTCAGACAAGATACATAAAGTCATTCAATAAAGTCATTCAAATATTTATGAAGAGTCTACTATTTGTCAGATGCTATTCTCAGTGGTGGGAATACTGCGTGGAAAAAACCCAAACCCAAAGCCCTGCTCTTAAATATAATGTCTGTTGTAATAAATACAATCAACATGAACAAAGTGAAGAAACAGGGTGAAGAAAAGGTTATGCCCTCTTATATTGGGTAGGTGGGAAAAGCCTTGCCAATGAAGTCATGTTTGACAAAGACCTGAATGAAGTGAGGGAGTGGCAAGTTAGCTGGGCACCTGGGGCAACAGCTTGCTGAGGAAACAGCAAGGCCAAGGTCATGAGGTGAGAGAGTGATTGCTGTAGGACAGTAAGAAGACTAGAATGGCAGAATTAGAGTGCGGGAACAAGTGGCAGACCTTGGTAAGAATTCTGACTTTTAAATTGCGTGAGAAGAGATGCTGCCAGTAGGTTCTGAGCAAAGAATGACATAATCTAAGATTTAGTCTAGAAGAATCACTTTGGCTATTGTGTGAAGAACAGACGTTGAAGGGAAGGGTGGAGGCAGAAAGTTCATTAGAAGACTCTTGTTAAAGAAAGAAAATAGAGAGAGAAGCATGTTGTGGACACAGACAGCTGTGTGGTGACTGCCGGCAGGGGCGAGGGAGAGGGAGAAGCAGGAGGGCTCGGGGCTAAGTGGTGATGGCAGGAGACTTGACTCGGGGTGGCGAACACACAACACATTGTGTAGATGATGTGCTGTGGAGTTGTGCACCTGAAACCTGTACGACTTAGTTAACTAGTGCCATCCCAATAAATTCAATTAAAAAAAGAAAAAGACAACGCTTGGTAAAGTCCATGTGAGAGATAATAATGGTGAACCTGGCCGGAGAGCTCAGGCGGTTAGAGCATCGTCCTGATACTCCAAGTTGGCAGTTTGATCTCTGGTCAGGGCACGAACAAGAATCAACCAGTGAATGCATGAATAAGTAAAAAATGATGTTTCTCTGTCTCCCCCTTCCTCTCTCAAATGAATAGAAAATTAAAAACAAAAGAATAATATGGCTTGGTTTAGAATAGTAGTAGTGGAGGTGGGGGAGAATGGTTCCGTTTAAAGGTAGAGATGAAGGAATTTACTTGACAGGGTGGGTGTGGGGTCTGGAGAGGGCGACAGGGATGACATGCAGGCTTTTTTCTGGCCTGAGCAATTGCGAGGAGGTAGTTGCCATTACTGACACTGGGCAGATTCAAGAGCAGCAAGTCTGGGAGGGAAAAACTGCAGGCTGAGCAGGTGGCCAGGAGAGTCAGAACATGAGTACTACACAAAGACACTGAGCAAGTAAGTAAACGTGGTGCCAGCCCAAGTTCTGGCTGTTAAAGAAGACACTTCCACACAAATATGGAAAAGGGAAGGCTAGAAAGAACCCTAAGGTAGTGGGCTGGAACTGAACATCTCAGTGTGAGTTTGTGTGTGTGCACACATGGAGAGATGCAGAAGTACAGCTATACACATACACACGTATATATGTCATAGCTCTGTCCCCTGAGAGGGACGAGAAGCAATAATGTCCAGAAGCAGTGAGCACATCAAGTGCCCAGATCTCAGTTTCTAAATAGTATCTTTCATTAAAATGACATGGGGATTCTTGAGGAAATAAGCTTGATTCTAGAATTGGGGCAAGGAAAGTAAATAATAGTCCTGGAACATTTTGCACCAGAAAGGAAATGCTCGGAGAATGACGGGACATACGTGAAGGACAGGAGAAGCCAAGCTGAAGAGACTCCTACTAGTTAAGTATGAAGCAATTTGAGAATAATAATAAAAGCAACACATTTCAATCCAGAGAATAAAATAGAAATCCATGACCACAACCATATAAATAAATGCATGAATGAATAGGGAAGAGTAAAAACTTATTCCTTATGGTAGAATGACAACTGATGTGTATCGAAGAAATGATGAAAATATTTCACTGTTTGGCACCATCATGAAAGATTTCCCGAAAGTGCGCTAACTAAGGCCAATGGGCAGAGCGCTGGTGAGGAACAGGGTGCTGGCAGAATCTCCCCCGCAAACTCTTAACCAGTGCGTAGGAAAGAATGACGGCTCCCCAGTGGAAAACACCTAGCAGACAGCAAAATGACTAAGTGATGAAGATTAACATCACCAGGGCAGGACAAATCAACATCATGTGTCTCTTGATAAAATGTTCAGAGAAGAGCACAGCATCAATTCTGAGGTGTTTCTGCCAAGAAGGCAGGACCTGATATCGGACACATAGCAACACTGGACAGCCCCAGCCTGAGGGACAGCCCACGGAATCAAAGCCCTGTGCTCTTTAAAATGGCCAGTCGTGAAAAGCAGGAAAAAATGGAGGAACTTTTCCGGAATGAAGGAGACTAAACAGAAATGACAACTAAATGGGAACAGATGGGCCTGGACTGGATCTCAAGTCAGAAATGCATGGCATTGAGGGGACTGGCCTTAGTGGGGTGACGACTTTGTAAGTTATATAAATGAGTAAGTACTATGTTGTGTACTCGAAACTAATACACAGTTGCATGTGAACTGTAATTGGAAAAAAGATATTATTGGAACTGCCGGGAAAATTTGGACTGTGTCTGTGGACTGGGCAGCAGTGTTGCACTGATGCGGGCGGGCAGGCTCAGATGGTCAGGCAGGAAAGCGGCCTTACTTGGGGGACAGAGAGGCTGGGGCATTTAGAAGTGAGGAGGCATTAAGTCTGAATTTACTCTAAAGTCAATCAGAAAAAGAATAATGGCAATGGGTACACACACAAACACATAAATATATACACATATATGTTAAAGAGAGAGGAAGGAAATTAATGAAATGTTATCTGGCAAATCCAGACAAAAGGGACATATGAGTTTGTACTATTCTTGAAACTTTTCTATAATTTTGGAATTATATTAATACAAATTACTTTAAATAACCTAGTTGACATAAAAAACCAATTCTTCATTTTTACTGAGTGATAAATGTATACATATTTGCATTTTCTCTCTTTATATGTATATATCAGCACATACCCACATATATCATATCATATTTTAGCATTCAACTTCCTTAAAGTACTCTGTTCTAATCTTAAAGATTTGGCTTCACTTAACCAGCAAACTTTAGCAATGAATCTTCCCACTCTACAAAGGGAAAAGATGGCTTGCTTTAAGTCAAGGCATAGTGAACCTTGGGAACTAAGTAGTAGAGTGCAAAAATGACAAGTTACAAATAGTTGCTGGACTTCATGCAAACACCATGGGACAAAATCTAATAGCCAGGTGCTCATCATAATCGATATTTCCCCACACGGCAGCATCAGTTTCTGCTCCAAGTTCACCAATTCTACTTTCTCCTTTTATTAAAAAGCCACATTCAGAGAAAGGTCTCTTCCAACTCAGAGAAAGGTCTCTTATCTCTTCCATAAATTTTATCTATAATCGCCTAAAACTAATCAGATTTTTTTAAAAAAAAGATCACCTATTTTAACCAAATCCCCCAAGGAATAAATTGTTTAATTGAAAAAACCAATCTAGAACCTTGTGTCAGAATAAAACCTTCTAGTATGTCAAAATAACCGACTTATTTCCATCTTTGGAAATAAGAGCCCTGACTACATCGGTTTCTCAATTACTCTCCCGCTCTGACACACCTAAAAAGTGTGCAGGCACTCACTCATCGGTATCGATACTCGTGTGTGTGCCGCAGGTCTCTCCACACATTATCATCTTCAGGCGAGCGGGGGAGCCCTAGAGCCAACTGAGACTCGCAGGCCTAGATGGTCGCTAAGGCTCTGTCAACACTTGTCACCCATTTCAGAAATTTTAATCTTGGTTCAGCTGTTACTCTTCCACTTCATATATTCATCAGAAACAGTCCATTCTGAGAGTAACAACTCAGAGCGTCAGTGTAGACATGTTCCTACAGTTTGTCAGGTGCACACTAAATGGTAAGTCTCCACACTAGGTGAGCCTGGTTTCAATATACTGCAAAGATAGCCATTTCAAAGCACCTGCTCCTTACAGCTTTTTGTGTGTTTAGTTAAAGGAGCAATGAAAGTATTTAATACTGTATGTCAGACACTGGCTCAAGTGAGATCCAGACAGGTTATGTAAGTCAAAAGCTGACTGGTAGAGGCAGAACTACAAGTCAAATTCCTTTGACTCTAAGTTTGTAGGGATTTTTCTTTTCTTTTTTTTTTTTGGTGTCATCAAGATATCTCAGATATTCTGAGACTTCTGATCAAGATGGAGGTGTAGGTAAACACACCTCACCTCTGCACACAACTATAGCAAAAAATACAACTAGACTACAAAACAAATTCCACCCAGAACTGTCAGAAAATCAAGCTGTGTGGAAGTCCAACAACCAAGGATTTGAAGAAGTCACACTCATTCAGATGGGTAGGAGGGGCAGAGAGGCATGGACTGCAGAATGGGCAGTCCCACATCCATGTGTGGTGGATAAAAAAAGGGAAGGATACCATGGGATGAGGGATTCCAGCCCCAGACCAGACCACACAGCCTAGGGTCCCAGAACCAGGAAGATAAGTCCCTGTAACTTCTGGCTGTAAAAACCAATGGGGTTGGGGTGGCAGAAGAAACTGTGTCCTCTTAAAGGGCCAGTAACAGACTTAGGACTCCCTGTGGCATTCAGCATCAGGGCAACAGGTGAAAGGCACCAGTAGCATATGGGGAGAAAGTGAAGTGCCAGTGGAAAGACAGCTTCCTTCTGGGCAAAACTCCAGAGGCCAGACAGCAGCACTGTCCCTTCTACAAGCCCTCCACCACACAAGAGCAACAGAGCAGTGACAAAATTACCCCACCCTGGCAATTACCTAAGGCTCTGCCCCATACCACTTAACAGGTGCGCTAAGACGAGGAGTGAAAGCTGTGTTCCTAATACACAGAAATAAATAGAGAGAGGCTGCCAAAATGAGGAGACAAAGAAACAGGGCCCAAATGAACATATCAAAACTCCAGAACTAAATGAAATGGAGATAAGCAACCTATCAGATGCACAGTTCAAAACACTGGTTATCATGATGCTCCAGGAACTCACTGGCTACTTCAATAGCATAAAAAAGATCCAGGCAGAAATGAAGGATACATTAAGTGGAATAAAAAAAAACTATAAGGAACCAACAGTGGAGGGAATGAAGCCAAGAATCACAATGATTTGGAACACAAGGAAGGAAAAAGCATTCAATCAGAACGGCAGGAAGAAAAAAAGAATTAAAAACAATGAGGAGAGGCTTAGGAACCTCTGGGACATCTTTAAACATATCAACATCCAAATCGTAGGGGTGCCAGAAGGAGAAGAGGAAGACCAAGAATTCAAAACTCATTTGAAAAAATAATGAAAGAAAACTTCCCTAATTTGGTGAAGGAAATAGACATACAAGTCCAGGAAGCACAGTGAGTCCCAAACAAGATGGACCCAAAGAGGCCCACTCCAAGACATACCATAATGAAAATGACACAGGTTAAAGATAAAGAGAGAATCTTAAAAGCAGCAAGAGAAAAGCAGAGAGTTACCTACAAAGGAGTTCCCATTAGAGTGTCAGCTGATTTCTCAAAAGTAACTTTGCAGGCTAGAAGGGCCTGGCATGAAGTAGTCAAAGTGATGAAAAGTAAGGACCTCCATCCAAGAGTACTCTATTCAGCAAAGCTTTCATTTAGAATGGAAGGGCAGATAAAGTGCTTCCCAGACAAGGTAAAGCTAAAGGAGTTCATCATCACCAAGCCCTTACTATATGAAATGCTAAAGGGAATTATATAGGAAAAAGAAGAAACTCACAACTTTGAACATTAAAATGGCAGTAACTTCACAACTATCAATTACTGAATCCAACAAACTAAGCAAACAAGCTTAACAGAAACAGAAACATAGATATGGAGATCATTTGGAGAGTTATCAGTTGGGAGGGGGAAGAGGGAAAATGGGGGGAAGGGACAGGGATTAAGCAACACAATTGGTGGGTAGAAAATAGACAAGGGGATGGTAAGAACAGTGTGGGTAATGGAGTAGCCAAAGAACTTACGTGCACAGCCCATGGACGTGAACTACGGCAGGGGGTTGCTGGAGGGAATGGGGGCACTGGGTGGAGGAGGGCAAAGGGGAAAACCTGAGACAACTGTAACAGCATAATCAATAAAATACATTTTAAAAAAAGTATCTCAGACATTCCAGTGCATTGACTTCAGTCTAACTTTGAGAAAGATATATTTTAAAACACAGATACACAGGAACTACTTACTTCAAATACAGATTAATATTATATATGTATAAAAGTGCTGCTCCTATCATTTAAATGAATCCAAAGCAGAGATTTACTAGTGGGGGGCATCAAATACGGGGCCCAGGTGCTGGCATTTGCTCCCCTCACACCCAGGACACAGACTGCTCATGGATCGCAGCTCTTGAGCCCAGTGGTTGCAGGGTTCTTCTTGGCCCAGCATTCCAGGTAGCCGCTATTCATTTATTACAATTGGCACATAAGATGAAACCTACTTGCCATTCCCATTTCTTTTAAAGCTACTAAGATTTCTGGTAAAACAGCACCCATTCTGCAAGTCACCAAAAAGCTCTCTCTGCCTTGACAATGTTGGGAATAGATGTGAAGGAAAGATGTAGGATAAGGAGAGAGAATAATAAAGAACTTATGGTGTAAAATACATTCTAACAATAAGGATGAAAGTTTTAGAAAGGCTGTGATACAAAGAATTCCCAAAATGTAAGAAGGTTGAGCCAGAAATTTGGGGCTGAGTCTAGAGAGAGTAAATCGTGGCTATGGAGAAAGGCACACCCCTCACTCACCATGCTTTCCTACCTTTGACCCAAAGTACCATTGGTTGGTTGTAAAGTGGGGTAAATAGCTATATGGTGACCTCAGGATGGGCAGGTATGGCACACGTGAGGCTGCCTTAACACCACACACACACACTGCTTTCCTTCTCCAACACTGGAACTTTTGACCTTGCCTTTTCTCTTTCAATGTTCAGTTAAAAAATGTGGTCTCTCGCAGGTTCGATTCCCAGTCAGGGCACATGCCTGGGTTGCAGGCCATGGCCCCCAGCAACCGCACATTGGTGTTTCTCTCTCTCTCTCTCCCCCTCCCTTCCCTCTCTAAAAATAAATAAATAAAATCTTAAAAAAAAAAAAAAAAAAACAAAAACGTGGTCTCTGCCCTCCCTAATTCTTAGCTGCTATACAAATATATCAAATCTAGGTGTTTCCAGGTCATTTAGAATTATATTTCTCTGTATTTGGTACTGTTTTAAATACAGAAAGTGTGTGTAGTCCAGAGATGAACTTTTGAGAAATGAATCTGAAATGATGTGATGACAGCAATATTCCCAGCCCTCTGTTTACCCAAATCTTCCAGGGTAAATTATCAAATATACAACCTAAGCCAAATACAAATTAAAGATCTCTAAATGTGCTGTAATTTTTCCTTCTACCTACTTAAGCCAAGAGACTCACAAGTAGCCAAGTACACTTTAAGGAATTATGAACTTAATTTAGAAATTGCCATGGTGAGTTCAGTTTAGTTCACTACTGAGACACAGCATGTCACCTCTCACTTTCCTCTCTGTATTTTGATTTGACCCGTGAATGCTGTTTCTCCCTGAGGAGACTAAGCTCTTTGAGGGAAGAAGCTGCATCTCTGAGGAAGGAAGTTACTTAGATAGTCCGTAACTGGTATTATTATTGAAACCTAAGCATTCCATTGAAATACTCAATTATAGACCTCAATTTTTTTTTGGAGCTGCCCTATTGGGTACTATTAATTTTATTTTTCACATTTGAGGTTCACTAGTAAGTTTTACAAAATAATAGTCTAAAGCAGAAAACACAAATACAGCAAGAACAACCTTGTTCTGCTGGAGTCTAATGAGGGATAAACCCAGGGCCCTGGCCGTGGTGGGAGTTTACCTGGGACTCTGTTAATGGGTGCACTGTTCCAGGCAGAACACTGCTCAGCTGTTGTGAGTGAGCGTTGTGACACACAGCATACTTGGCTTAATCAAATGGATTCTTTGAAGTAAAATGGGTGCCATTCACTGAGTACCTACTTTGTGCCTGTCCTGCTAAAGGCCTTACGTGTATTTTTTCTATTCCCCACAGCATCCTTACAGGAGAGTTTTTACTCCAGTTCCCAAACGAGAGAACACTCAATAGACTTTCAATTTTAGTCATAGAGTTTCCTCTAACTGAAGGCAGTAAAAAGGTTATTTAGTATAAGGCAGAAGTGCTCAAAGTAAAATCAACGGGCCACTGAGGGGATTATGAGACTCTTTCAGGGGTTTGTTAGGTCAAAATTATTTTCATAATAACACAATACTAAGACATTATCTGCCTTTTTGACTCCAATTCACTTACAAGTATACAAGGTCTGTCCAGAAAAAGTCCAGCCATTATTAATATAACAAGAATGGTTTGCGTGACATCAATGTAAACTGGCAGCCAAGGAGAGTGGACTGGAAGGCTCGTGCATGAACAATTGCAACTTCACTGTACTTACCAGTCAGTGGGGGTGGCAGGCGCTGTTGAGTGAGCATGTGTACTGTGTGGAAGATCCATTCAAAATGACTGAGCAAGTACAGCAATGGAACCTGCATCAAATTTTGCATTAAGCTTGAACAGTCCTCCACTGAAACTATTTGGATGATTCAGAAGGCTGAAGCTTATGGGCAACTGGTGACTGGCAGCTTCATCACAACCACGCACCCGCTCATGCATCATGTCTCGTGCACAGTTTTTTGGTGAAACAGCCAATCACCCAGGTGACTCAGCCCCCCTACAGCCCTGATTTGGTGCCCTGTAACTTCTGCTTTTTCCCAAAACTAAAATCACCCTTGAAAGGAAAGAGATTTCAGACCATTGATGAGATTCAGGAAAACACGACAGGGTAGCTGATGGCAACTGGGAGAATTATGTGAGGTCTCAAGGTGCCTACTTTGAAGAGGACTGAGGTGTCATTGTCCTAGGTACAGTGTTTCATGTATCTTTTATCTTCTTCAATAAATGTCTGTATTTTCATATTACATGGCTGAATATCTTCTGGACAGACCTCGTGTATGCCCTGGCTTATGTGGCTCAGTGGATTGAGCACCAGCCTGTGAACCAAAAGGTCGCCGGTTCAATTCCAGTCAGGGCACATGGCCTGGTTGTGCCAGGAGCCCAGCTGGTGGCCTGTGAAGCTGATCGATGTTTCTCTCGTACATCAGTGTCTCTCCCCTCTTTTTCTCCCTCCCTTTACCTCTCTCTAAAAATAAATAAATAAAATCTTTAAAAAAAGACAATGTATAACATGCACACCACGCTTCAAAATTAACAAAAACACTTTTTATTACCTCACTCGCTCCTCACAGAAGCCCAAGGAGACAAAACAGTGCTGAATTACCCCCACTCCACAGAGGAAGAGGAAACGGTTTACAGAGAGAGCTAAAGGCACTGGCTCTGAGACCTGCCAGGGTTGAGTCCAGGCTTTGTCATAATTGCCTCATTTGTAAAATGGGAATAATTCATCCTGTGAAGATTAAAATACAATTGGTTGTGCGTTCATTCATTTGATATTAGTTTACAAACATTTCACACACACCGTAGGAGGTAGCGAGGATGAAGTGGTCGCAAGTGACACAGACACAACCACTGTCCTCATGGAATGTACAGTTAGGTGGGAGATAAGGCATTTGCCACAGATGATATGTCACACAGATACGTGCGAAAGTACGGCTGTGCTAAGTGCTCTAGTTTTATGAGACTGTCAGACCGTGTGGGAGAGGTAACCAGGTGCAGGAGGTCATGGGGGTCACGGGGGTCTTTTGCAGAGGACGTCACAGAGGAGATGTGAAGAAGTAAAAGTAGGGGCAAAGAGGGAGCCTGAGCAGCCCAGGGGCAGAGATTTAAGGATACTGACATTAGGGTTTCCCCTAAAAGGTCTGGCAGGCCACCCTAGAGCGAACCTTGAAGTTGCTAAAAACTGTCTCAAACAAAGACTATGCAGGGAAAAGAAAACTTTAAAATAAATCATATTCTGATACCTTCATAATTAAAAAAAAAGATAAAGCACAAAAATCTACTGTAAAAAGGAATATCCAGGGAATACAAAGCAACATGGATATTAAACCATGTTGAAAGGAACTAAGCCCTCAATCAAGGCTGCACCACAGAGTCGAAGTCTTCCGGATAGCAGTGCATAACGACAAAGGGAAAAGTAAAGAGAGAAAAGGAATTCACAGAATTAGGCCAGGATCTCTGACATCTTAATAACCGGAGTTTCAGACAGAGAAAACAAGAAGGAAGAATGGATCCAAGAACCAAAAGGCATACTGAGAATATTACATATGCTTCTAAAAAGAAAAAAGAAAAACTAGATCAGATACAAAGAATCAAGAATGAGAATGGCTTTGGATTCGCAACACCTACTTAACAGAGGAAGAAACGAGAAAATAAGAGTACTGACTTCAATATTTAAACAAAGATGACTTTAACCTTTAATTCTACACCCAAGTATTAGTTCAGAATAGTGACATGTTTATACACACAGCATCCCACAGGACTTACCTCCCATGTTCCCTCTCAAGGAGGAACTGCAGGAGGCACTCCCGAGAACAGAGTAAACCAGGAGAAAAGGACACATGTGACACAGGACACGAGCTCCAACATAGGACAGAGACAAAGGAAGGTCCCAGAACAACGCCACTGCACGGGATGCAGAGGGCAGTGAATCCAGGTTAGAGACGTGTGACTCAAAAACCAGACGCAGCGTCATCACTAAGTTCCCATCGACGGGTAACCTGAGAATAGAGTGTCCGGAAAAGGTAAGGAGAAAACAGAATTATCAGTTGTTTTGATTCTGAGAAGGCAGGAGGGGCTGAAGTATTAGCCAAATTGAAGGTGCAAAAAGATCATCTTTGCAAAGGACGATAACAGCTACTGAGACTTCTTGAAGTCTTGAACACAGATGAAGGCAGGTAATGGGACAATAATGGAGTTCCCTTTTAATGGCTTCTATTTTCTCTGTAAATTAGGAAGAAAGACCACTTGCTAAGTATGAAAGTAAAAGAGTAAGCTTAAGGTTTGAGAAGAAGGACAAAAGTTGAAAAAATTGTTAAAAGTAGGAGAGAAAGTTAACCAGGAAAATACAGTGGGAAATGTGAGCAGTGTTAAGGGCCCATTTGAGGTGGGTTCCACATGAATTCATGATTACGAATCTGCTGCTGAGAGATTTTCTTCAGCAGTGCTCGGCTGCTTAGGTGCAGGTTCAGAGAAAGAGGTTATCTGAGTTCATCCAGAATTGGGGATTCGTTTCATTTATGGGTCAGAGCAACAATTTTGAACCTTTCTCATTGCATGGCACACATAAACTAATTACTAAAATTTTGCAGCACACCAGTACATATATATTTTGCCGATCTGACAAAAAATAGGTATAATTTGGATTCATTCGCACTGGATGGCTATGGTTGCGCTGGTTGTTTTAATTCGACAATCTAAGGAAAAAGAGGTCAGCGCCCCTGAACAAACAGTCAGGTACTGCATGTTTTAAATGCTCTCGCGGCACACGGGGTGCAAACTGCTAGGCTAGCGTGTCATGTAAACAACGAGCTGTGAGCTCTGCCCAGGAGAATGAGAACCGTGAGATGAGTGAAGAGATCAGGGTGATCCAGTGGGATATCAAGCATTAGATATAAAAAAAGACAGCTATTATTACTAACCATGGTGCTCTAGCAGAAAGTGATTTGTTTGAGTATCTAATATGCAGTCACTTCTCTCTCTCTCTCCTCTTCCAGACTGAGCTCTTTGAGGATAAGGAGAGAGCCTGACTCATCTTTGCTTCTTCCCAAAGTCCAGTCCAGTAGCTGCCATACCCGCAGTAACTAGTAAACATGTGTGATCAAATCAATGAATCGAATCTCGGGCTTCCAAGCTATTCACATGATTTTCTAAAAAGATCCTAGCTAAGGCATTGTAACCTTAACAACAATTCAAAAAACAGACATTTCCAAGAAAGGCACTAAAGGGCCGGCTACTCCACACTCAAGTCAATGATAGAAGCTTACTAAGTAGCTAACAGGATGATTAATGGGAGTTTTCCAATACTGCAGATGATAGAATTAGCATGAGAAAGAAAATGAATTAACATGCACAGCATGAAAATTAAGATACGCTTTCCTATTTTTAAGGAACAGGAAGAACTCCTGCTTCCCTTTTCATCGTTTTAGTATCCTCTAACATTTCATGAAATGAGTAATCTGAAGCATAACCTACTCAAACTCGGATCAAAAACATGTATGAGAGCAGACCAAACCCATCAGCTTCTATGTTCTGGGTTGAGGGCAGATCCCTAAAATACTACTGTCCCTTTCCTGGTTTATCCAGGGCCACACAGGGGGTTTTAAATAAGAGATCTTTTTTGGCTACAGAATCAATTTAAAAAAAAATAAAGATTTTGATTTTGCCGCTGCTTAAACTAATATGATGTTCATTTTAAAGTATCCAAAGAAGAAAAATATATAGTTAATGACTTCGATTTAACAGTGAAAAGATACACGAAATATAATCTTAAGTAAAACCTATGCTAAAAACCTTTAATAAACAAGTTGTCTGAGACCACGTTACAATGGGAGGCCAGGTCCCCAGGCGGTCCCTGTGAGTCCGAGGTGCGATATGACATACTAAAGCACCCAATGAGATATTAAAATGCCCAAACCTCTAGTTCCCACATTTTATGGAAAAACGCACGCCAAGTTCTCCTGTGATATGTCAAAACAAACCCTTGTCTCTCTCACCACCTGTATTCTAACCAGCAAAAGTCAGAAGAGGATAGAAGCTAAGAAAAAGGGATTTCAGGCAGCGAACAAAAAGGAAATAAAACATGCAATGGGATACTTAGTCCCATTTGACTCTCTTTATGACCCCCATTTTCCCTGAAGATCCCAGGAAATGTCCTGCCTCTACTCTCAACGAAGGAACTGTCCCAGAGCCTCTGTAGGAAAAAAGGTGCCCAGTCCTGCTGCATCCCCATTCTTAACGCCTCGGATTCATAAGGGAGACCATTCAATGAGAGCGATGTACCTGACAGTCATTGAGGGCAATGCCGTTGGGAGGGAGGGGCTGAAAGTGTAGGAGGAAGAACAATCACATGTTTGGGTTCTTGAGAAGACAAAAGAGAATGAGCTGTAATTCAAAGTAGAACTTGTCTACCAGTCACAAGGGGAAACCTGGGAGCAGGTTAAAAGGTTTTCTTCTCTTTCGCCCCTTTCCCTTAACTTCAGTGCAAGTCAAACACACACACAGTGTGTGAACAGGGAGAGGCCGAGGCGGAGTCTGGGCACACAGGAGACTGTAATCCGGTCTGTCTGCACTGCAGAGTGATACCCAGAGTAGCGATGCTGTCACGTAACTAGGAGACACTTTTTCCTTAGGCACCTCAAAATCATAAAATATTAACATACGAGTTCACCTATCAATGAAAAATTATAGAATTTTTAAAAACCTAAGCTTTTAAAAATAACCTTATATATTAATTACCCTTATACAGTAAATATCTGCCGCTGCTACCGAATAATACAATCCTTTACTGTGATTTGGCTTTACCCGGTTTCTTACGCTGAAAATTGATTCAGAATTACCTGATACACAGGTGGCCCAAACAGTATCAAGCATATTCCAAGAAAATGAGAAGTAGCCTGGATGCTGTCCTTCAAACTTAATCCCCATGTACTGAACATCTCATTTACCAGTTGCCTTTGTCTTTAAAGAACAAAGCCACCACAGATGTTAGGGCTGTTTTACCTTCATGATGTTAACTAAATCTGTTTGATAGTAGCGATCCTGGTGTGCATTCGCCGCTGCTAATGTAAGAAGGTAATCGTTCCTTGCGTGGGTAGCTTTGGAATTACACTCAGTTCGCCGGGCTTTTAACTAAAACGTAATGAAAGAAAAAAATCAGTGTGAACTGATATTACACTGCAAAACATACGAAAATACCTTGCTTAGTTGGCAATGAATGGCTCCTCTATAAGAGTAAAGAGTAAAGAGTAACCACGTGGAGAAACATTTGTATGCATATAAAAACTATTCAACACTATTGAGGAATTAAACAAACAGTGACTAGAACTGTTATATCTAGTAAGAGTATTTTCAAATATTTGTTACTTATACTTAACATAGCTTCCAAAGTTTATAGAGAACTTCAAAGTATTCTGCTCATTTCATCCAGATGGGAAAATAAAGGTTCCCAAATTAAGTACCTTATCCTTATCTTCAAAGACGTGGGAATATCTGTTGGAGTTAGAAAATAGTTTTTAAAAATTCAATACTAATAACGTGCCAAAAGGACTGCACGCTGGCTGGGAGCCTGGGGCCAGAGCAGGTCACCAAGGCTCCTTATCAGCACTTCACTGCTTGAGGGCCGACAGGGGAAAATCGCTTGCATCTGGCCCAAAAGCTCTGCTCAGGGTGTAAATCTCAATGAAATGGAGTTCTAAATCCCCTGCGCTAAGGCTCTTACGCTAAGAGTTGAAGACGTAAAGCTACCTGAGCAGATAACGTACAGAAACTTATCTGTAACGCAGTCTGGAGAAGCAAGCACAGCACTGTACGGAGTGTTGACGCTGGGCTGACCTGGCGACCTGAACCGGGAAGGAAAGTTCTTCCCCAAGTTACTGACTTTAAAACGATTCTTTAGATTAGCTCAAAGTAATTGACCTCCACCATCAAAAGACCCAATTGCTTTATGTTTTTCAAGATAAGATTTCTCAATTGTGAAATACAGTTTTCAAAATCTCACCTTCACGCTTGCCTTCTGTAAACTGATTCTTGATTGAAAAAGACTAAGTTTAGATCTGTAATAAAAATAGAAAAGGATGGTAAATAAAATTATCACGTTATATCATAATAAAATAATTAAATATTATAATTACTAAATTTTTAAAAAATATTTTATTTATTATTGGAGAGGGAGGGAGAGGGAGAGAGAGAGAGGGAAACATCAATGTGTGGTTGCTGGGGGACATGGCCTGCAACCCAGGCATGCGCCCCGACTGCGAATCGAACCCACGATGCCTGGTTCACAGCCCGCGCTCAATCCACTGAGTTACGCCAGCCAGGGCATAATTACTAAATTTTTTTAAAGTTACCCTTTTTCACAACACTCTTCTGAAAGAGAATTTAAAAAAGTGGAAAACCAAGATCAATGATTATTTTCCTTCCTTTTACTATAGGAGAGATTTAATATGGTGAAACAGGAAATACTGATATTAATGAAATAAAAATATTCTGAATGACAGAAAATCAATTAGACAAATCCAATCCACTGATGTTTCGAAATAGTCAAGAGTCATTACAGGTTATTCCCGTATCATACAATTACACACGCTTTAGTTCCTGCGAGGCAGTTCAAAGCCCAGGGACCACCGAGCAGTGGAAACGAGGGTGACCAGGCAGCGTGAGACAGGCTCCGACAACGCCGGGATGTAGCCCACCGTGTGATACTGACAGGCTCCAGAAAGTCCTGAATTCCATTATTTTTCCCATTAAAATTTATTTGGGTGCCTGCCTGTGTGCCCTTTCTACTCTTCACACAGCATTTGGAACACAATGAGAAAGTCCCTGGGCTCTCTGCTCTATATGATTTTGTTCTGTTTCATCTTCTCCAAATCTGGCATCACTATTTCTTTCAATCCCTTTCAGTATGCGAGAGGAACCATAATCTAAAAGTCAGTAATAAACATGTTGGTTTTATCCAAACAACCAGAGATTACCACAAAGAAAGTCAACAGACAAACTCAAAGGAACAATCACCACTCCCACGACCAGTGACTTTAGAAGCTGTGATGTTTGTCTTGACCGCAGTGTCATGGCGATTGCCATGGGAGACTTCAGTGCATGTGCCAGCAGCTGTGCGATAACATGCGGGAAAGCAGTAGACACAGAGCAAGCCAGTCTCTGCAGAACAAAGTGAGGAGGGCAGTGAACGCAGCCTCTCATCTTCTAACAGGGGAGCAACACCCAGGGATGGACATGGATGCATCCAAACTACTTCTCCACTGTTAAAAAAAAATGGGTCCAAGATATTCCTATTTTCTACCTTGCCATATTCACACTTCGTGAGGTTTTTGCTTTTAATTAGGTTTGCATTCATTTTGATCTGGAAAAGCAAAAGCCACAGACTTTAAAATTTGAGAAGGCCAGTTCAGGGTTAAAAAAGATGGTTTACGGTTTTTCTCAATTATCCTCTCTTTGTCGCCATTATCCAAATAGTCTGAGTTGCACCTGGATTTTCCAATCTAAGGCTTTAAGTTTCTGGCTTCTACTTCATTTGGGGATCCTTATATAATTCTTGCGTGGTACTACAATAGCTATTAGTAATCAACAGATAATATGGTCCCTGTCCTCAAAGATTACTATCTAGAACAAATGAGATACATAGAAATTATGAATTCTTTCTCATCTGCCTCCCAAATGTTGATATTACTTAAGGTCTCAAACTCAACTTTTCATCTCATTTTATATATGATTTCATCTTTATAACTATCATCTGATAGGCAATTAACCTCCAAGATGAGACTTTTCCACTCAGATTCTCATCTGAAAGTGAGCTAGTTATATGACTCCCTACCAAACATGTTCACACCAATCTTCTACAGGTTTTGTAGAACCTTCATACCCAAAACAGAGCTAACCTCTGCCTTCAAACGGTACCCCTCTTCCTCCTGGATGCACATCTCTCCTGACATGCACGTCTCACCGTCTGTCAAATCATCTATCGAACTACACGCAGACCAGCTTTCACGTCCCCCTTCCTGATCTTCTCCTCTCTGCTTAGAGAAATCACATTCCTTCTCCAAGACTACATCCAAACATCACTTCTTCTATAAAGGTTTCCTTTTACATCAGGCAAAATTAATCTACTTTCCATGATTTGTACTGTCATACAACTACTGTAAATACGGTAGCCACTAGGTAGGTGACTTCAGGTCCTTTTTTAATTTACTGTGAATAAACAAATCATAACGCCACTCTTCAGTACATCTGTCTTTAATTCTAGGTTTTAAACCCCTTCAGGGCACAAAGCTCACCTTACTCACCTCTGTACTCACAGCACCCAATATAATGTAATTAGTCAATAGACAATTAGTGAGTGAGTGAAGATGAAAAGGCATTTCTTACTCTGTAGTTGAATTAATTTTCAGAAAAGCCACACACTGAACTAAAAGGTCTAATTTGCTGTATCCCCTTTGAATCTGGGCCATATTAGAAGGCAGCTCCTGTGATCGGCATCTGGGATAATCTGACCCTGTCAAACCTGCCCCTCTCAGGAATAGCCCGTAACTGTCCTCATTTTCACCCTGCGAGCCCTGGCTAACGTGGGCATTTCTGTGTCTTCTACAAATCTGTCACCTCTCTGTTCTAGAATCCCTGAGAGTTTTAACAAACAAGTTCCTAAAAACTATCATAACAGGATATTGCTAATGGAGATCACCTGACCTAAAATATTTTGGGTCTCATTAGGACCTGGATGGGTAGCTCGTTTGGTTAGAGGGCTGGTTAGAGTGCTGTCCTGATGTGCCAAGGTTGCGGGTTTGATCACTGGTCAGGGCACATACAAAAATCAACCGATGAATGTATAAATAAGTGGAACACCAAATCGATGTCTCTCTCTCGCCCTTCCTCTCTAAAAAAATCAATAGAAGCAATGGATCTTATTGGGAAAATGGGTTCATTTACTCTACAGGAAATGTTTGTGTGTTCACAAAAATAAAATAATAAAGACAACAAACTAAGTTAGGGAAATAGTATATAGTAAATATATTTCCCAGTAATAGTAAGTACTTCATGAATATGCAACTAATACCCCTTGGTACCAAATACATTTCTCAGGAGAATTCAAATTTTCACAAGATACTTTATCAGATTGCTTAATTTCTTGCAAACAGATAAAAAAACATATTAGAAAGACACTCCCCAGGCCTTGCTAGTCTGTACAAGCGTTCACAGTCTTTTGGATTTCATGACTCACTGGGTTTTTTTCGGAGTTCCAACTCCCAGGTTTTATATCAGTGAGTTCACTGAAGGGGAGCCTTAGCTCTCCTCACAGGCCTCTTCAGAGCCCATTCTATAGCAGAGGCTTATTTTTTCTCAAAAAACTTATCTTTTCTCAAGCTGTCATTGCAGAAATCTCTACTGCTTGCTTTATTAGCTCCTTCTATTACCAACTGCCACTTCCTTCTTTCCTTAATTATTCTCAAAATAGAGAATTTGTAAACCACAAATATGGAAGTAAAATTCACACAATGGGTAAAGCACACATAAAAAAAGTGTATCTGTTAAAATTTCACGTAAGAGAAAAACTGCGCCCAGGCAGGGCGTTTACAGTGCGGTCAGCGGTCCCGCTCACCTGACGTGCCCGTGACCCTCCAAGGGCAGGCTGAGGATGGGGGACTCCCAGCGACAATTACCTTACAGTTCAGCATGAGAAAAAGGGGGCTTCTAAATCACACACCATGGCAACTTTAACTAGACATTTGCTAAGCTTTCAATACCATGCTCACTCGTGTTCTTTTGCTAATTCAATTTAATGTAAAAACTGACTGATCAAATCTTCTCATTTTGCTATATTATTTTAAGTAAAATCAGCTAATATAAAGGAAATTTTTTATTTAAAGTCTGTAACACTTATAGGTCAGATGAAACCACTGTAACCTAAGAATGAGTCTGTGCTCGGTATTAATGGAAAACAAAGTATTGGTAAAAATAACATTTATTTGCATAATCACTTTTTCAGAAATGCTGAAACACATACTTTGCCTCGATGTCAGCTTTCTCCCGTACTGCTTGAGCCATCTGTTCAGTCTCAAAGTACTTCTTTTTGCCTTTGGCTAAATCTTTCACTGTCTCTTGTAATTCAGTTTGGATCTTTGTCAACTGGTCCATACACTGTAAAATACAAAGTGCAATCATTATGATGTCCGTTTACGGGCTTACAGAAATGGGCTGCCCTGAGGATGGAAACCCAGGAGAAGTCAGCACTTCTAGTCTCCTTCAAATTGAAAAGTAAAATCCAGTGAGCAGCTGGTACTCCAGTTTCAAGTAACATATGATGAAGTGTCACAGCTAGTTTAACAACTCTGCAGGCAGATGCAATCTCTGGGCGCTGACGGCTGAGATCAAGGAAAGGCACGAGGAGAACAACAGTGCAAATGCTCTTACTGTTGGAGCTACCATGGCAATAAAGCAAAGGAATAAAGCAATTCTGTGTTTCTTCATGATTTTAGTAATATTTCTCTACAAGTCTGGGCATCCGATAGTGCAAAGGGCACTAAAGAAGTCACCCCTGCAAAAGGAGTGAAATCTGAGAAGTCTGACCTAAGCCCAAGATGAAGGACAAAAGCAAGAAACCTGGGCACCACCATAAGAATCATTACTCAGAACTATCCCCAACTCTTTGGAGACACATATACATTCCAGACAGAACAGACATATTAACTCCAAGATATGTTTAATCAATAAACTTACAATACATTGGGTCCAAAGTAACACTATGAGTCCCTTCTGAATGTACAAAGGGGAATAACTTTCCCTAGATTGAAACAAACCACTGAAAATTTTCACCAGACTGAGGCCAGTTCAGGGTAGCCCCCATCAAAAAACTTGTGAGGCTGGAACAGCACAGTCAGTGGTTGGTGCAGATGGACAAGAGCTCAGCAAAGCAGGGGAGATGTTGATGAGGGACCACTGTGTCAGGCCACACAGTGTGGAGAAGAGCAAGAATAAAGCATGAATAAACTTGAACTTAGCCATGTGACAGACAAGACAGAGGTTCCCAGAAACTGTTAGATGTCAAGAAAGGAGCTACTTTACAAAGAAGTGAGGGGTCTGGAAGGCTCCCTATGGGCACATTTACTGAGCACTTCAGTGTCAGGCTGTGAATAAAGGGTTAAAAATAATACCTCTTTCCCCTCTGCGTGAAAATTGGAGCTTTAGGTCTGTGCTTCCGCAGAAACCTGATGAAGACACAATGTCAACTGCATCTTTGGCAACATTGCTTATGAACCCTTCAGGGTAAAGTGCATCGGTTTGGAGAAACTATAAATGAACTATAAATATCTGATGGAGAAGCCTTGGCTTTGGGCTTGAGCATGGTGATTCCTGGATCTGGACATGTCCCTTGCAGGAACCTTGGAAGTTCTGTGTATAGAGTTGTAACAAAGATTCTAGTCTCCTTCAGGGCCTGTGGCTACCCCTGCACATGGGAGTCTCATTGCCCCAGCCTGGACGTGTCACCTGGGGACCAAACAGAGTAACTCTGGTTGGCTGTGTAGACTGAGGTATGCACTGGTGGAAGAACTAATTCTACTAATGTTGGGAGCCAAATGCTGGTTAACCAACCACGTTGCTGTCCTAACGTCCTTCTCAGTAAACCTCTTGCCACAGGCAGCCTGTGATAATCATGAGAGTCTGAACGCTTAGCTACATTTTTACAGAGATTTCCTGTAGGCAATGCACAGGCACCACGTGCTGTGCTGAGCACTTCATAGGGATTATTCAGTCAGTCCTCCAAATGACTCTGTGATAAAAGTATGCATATATTAGTCCCATTTTAAAATGAGGACACAGGTTTCGAGAGGTTAAATAATCTGCCCGAAGTTGCACGGTGAGGAAGTAGTGATACCATTTACCATGTAACCACTATAGCATGTACTCCAGTTCTGAAGGCCAAGCTTTTAAAAAAAATGGACATATAATTCCCTTAACACAAAATTCACCTTTTTAAGGGGTACCATTCAGTGGTTTTTAGTACACTGACAAGGATATAAAACCATTACCACTAATTCCAGGACACTTTCATCACTCCAGAAAGAAAGCCTGTATCCATCGGCGGTCACTCCCCACTTCCCCCTGACCCCGGAGCCCCTGGCGACCACTGACCAACTTCCAGTCTCTATGAACTTCCTACTCTGGACATTTTGTATAAATGGAATCATATAATATGTGGCCTTATATGTCTCGCTTCTTTCACTTAGCAAAATGTCAAGGTTCATTTATGTTAAAATGGGTGTAAAGTCTTCACTTCTTTTTATGGCTGCATAATATTTCATTGTAAAAATATACTTAAATAGTAAGCATTTATCTTGCAGAAAAATCTTTCTCCTTAATTTTAATAGCGCTTATCATATACACACCTCTTATTTCATAAATAATGCCACGACAACCTGACAGCCCGCACAGGAATGACAAACATCCCAATAAGGCCGCGTTGGCAGGTATGAAGTGCTGAGGTGGTGCTCCAAGGCTACAGTTAGGTATTAAGAACCCAAACTGCAGCGTGGTCTGAAAGATAGGACTGTATTTAATGGGAAAATGGTATCAATTACTTAAAAGAGGCCTCAAGTATACGGCATTTTATCCATACTGTTCATCCCAAACTAGCGTGGCCTCAGAAAACTATCAGTGAGGGGAAGCCCAAGAGTCCTGTGGTGATACACGTGCAATGAAAGGGTTGGCTAATTTGGACATTTGGAGAGGAAACTAAACATAGTAAGTAGGTCAAAGGTTTTGCAGCGGACTGGAAACCATGCGGATAGGGTCTCGGTATATCCACGCAAAGTGAACAACACCACAGGTGCCTGTACGTGAGCACATATGTACACATGTGTGCACACACACAGAGAGCCACTCGCCCCTCACACAGACCTGACACCCAGACCCTTTGAAGAACAAGACAGCTCTCCTTAGTCGTGGGTAAGCAAACATCTTATAGGGATTACTTAATTCATTTTCATCTAGAAAGGGGTATTAGTTAGAGCTACTGTATGCAGCAATCCCTCTTCTGAGTATCTACCTGAAAAATTTGAAAACACTTATTCGTAAAGATGTATGTACCTCTATGTTCACTGAAGCATTATTCACAGGAGCCAAGACATGGAAACAACCTAAGTGTCCTGCAGTGAATGACTGAATAAACCAGATGCAGCTCATATACACAATGGAATGCTACTCCGCCATAAGAAAGGATGAAATGTTGCCACTTGAAACAACATGGATGAATCTTGAGAGTATCATACAAAGCAAAATAAGTCAGTCAGAAAAGGACAAGAACCATTATGATTTCACTCATATGTGGGATACAAAAGAAAGCAACAAATGAACAAAGTCACAGACAACAGTATGGTGGTTACCAGGGGAAGAGGGTGGGGGGAGGGGAAGAGGGTGGAGAAGGTCAAATATGTGGTGACAGAAGGAAACCAGACTTCGGGGGGCGAGCACGCAATGCAACATACAGGTGCTGCAGTATAGAACTGCACACTTGCAACTTACATAAATGTTATTAAACAATGTCACCCCAATAAATTTAATTTAAAAAGTAAATGAAAGGCTATTATATTCTATACATACCACAATATCAGATGCATTTTGTGGTAGTTCATATCTTTAAAGTATTTATCAAAAATCAAAAGATTTTCAAAAAAAATCTTATGAGCAAACTCTGGTTGACTCTATTCCTACTTGCTTTTTCCCCTTTTTTGTAAGTTTGTAAGATATTATCTATCAAAATATTAGAGATAGCTTATGTTTGTGCTGAAGAGATCTCTTGTGATCCTTTCTTCCCTGGCATTCAGTAAACCTACAACCAAATGTTTTCCATCATCCGAGTGAACTATGTCAAGTCAGATTAATTAGGATTCTTCCTCAAAGGAAAGTGCTCTCCATGTAGCAAAATACCAAAAATATTTATTTAAAAAAGTCATTAAACTTAATTTGCAAAGGAAAAGATTAATTAGGACTTTCTTTCCAATTTTTAAGATAAATTTTTCCTGTAGGAATCCACTTTTCTGGGCTGGACTAAGTTACATCCTTAAAAAGAAGCTTAAGAATGCCTATGTTAAGAAAAGCCTCGGTGCGACACACACCCAGCTCTTCCGCAAGAGTTACCGGCACTGAGCAGACACGGAAATGAGTGTATAAGTACATTAAGGCAAAGGAATCATATGAAGTGATGATGGACTGGGATATTATAATTCAGACCCTAGTGAAGAAATTAAAAGTATGATCTCTGAGTATGACACAGAAATAGAACAGATAGAGAGAGAGGGACAGATAGACAGATGGGACAGAAAGACTAGCTAATAACTTGAAGGCAGGAATAAAAATAAACGTAACTTGGGCCAATAAGTCAAAGTCCTAAAGACTAGGAGTCATCTGGGTCTCTGACCCAGTAATCGTGTCCTGGGAATTTATCCTAAGAAAATAGTTAACTTTACTGCAGATTTAGTGGTATGATTAAATAGAGATATAATTGGATAAAGCAGAATAAATAAAAGTCATTCAGAAATTTAAAAAAAGCATAAAAGTTGTGCAGAAATATAAGGAGTTCCAGTTAAGAGGGTGGCACAGGTAAACCTGGTAATCAGAACCTCTGACGATCACACCAAAATTACAAAGCAAGCATCATTCAGAACACCTGAAATCTAGCTGAACAGAAGTCCTATAACTAAGGATATAAAGTAAAAGTGTCAGCCCTGGCCAGGTGACTCAGCTGGTTGGAGTGTTATTCCTTATACCAGAAGGTTGTGGGTTCAATCCCCAATTGGGGTGCATATGGGAGGCAACCAATAGTGTCTCTCTTTCTCTCTTTCTCCCACTCCCCATCTTCCTCTCTCTCTAAAATCAATGAAAGCATGTCTTTAAGTGAAGATTTAAAAAAAAGAAAGAGAAAGCCACATCAAGATTGGCAGGAGGGGCAGGGATGCTGAGTAGGCTGCTTGTGCACCCACAACTGGCAGTTGAAAATCCACAGAGACATCTCAACTTCCGAGGTACCTCTTAAGGAGCGAGAGGTCCCAGCCCCATATCAGAACCCCCAGCTGGAGGCAAGTTCCAGTGCCAGGAAGGAAAGTCCCCATAACTTCTGGCTGTGAAAACCAGCAGGGAGCTGAGTGAGACGGAGGGCTTCTGGAATCCCAGGCAGTTCCTCTTAGAGGGCCCACACACTGACTTACTCAGACGCACTTCCTCTGAGCTCCAGTGCTGGGGCAGCAGCTCGAAAGATGCCCAGGACATAAAGGAGGAACTGAATTGTCTGGCTTCGGGATGAGAGCTGGGGGGCAGCTTTCCCCCAGTGTGTCCGGTAGACACACTGGTAGAGGCCGTTGTTCCCTTTCTGAGCCCTCCCCCACACAACCAGCAGGTGGGCACCATCTCTGAGTCTCCACCAACCTAGCTAACAAGGCTCAACCCAACTGGTGACTCCCTGGTTTTTATATTGTTGCTGAGGTGGTAAAACACTAATTCAAGGTAAATTAATTTAGAGTAAAGTTTGGGGAATAGTAAAAGCACCAATTAGAGGTAAACTACAATAAGTCAGGGAGGCATATTGGAATCTCTAAGGTAATTACTAAAAGAATAATGTAAGATTATAAAACTAAAAAGCTAATAGTGAAGAAAATTGATAATAAAAACTGTAAGACTGCTCAACATCACTAATCATCAGGGAAATGTAGATTAATATCACAATGACATATTACCTCACACCTGTTAGGATGGTTATTGTTATTATTTTTTATTTTATCCTCACCTGAGGACATGCTTATTGATTTAAGGGAGAGGGAAAAGGAGGAAGAGAGAGAGGGGTACACTGATGTGAGAGAGAAACATCAACTGGTTGCCTCTCATATTTTCCCTGACCAGGGGCCAAACCCACAACCCACGTATGTGCCCTGACCGGGAACCAAAAGCCGACCCTTGCATCCATGGGACTACACTCCAATCAGCTGAGCCACACTGACCAGGGAAGATTGGTTATGTAAAAAATAAAAAAAGACAGTAAGTACTGGCAAGGCTGTGGAGAAATCAGAGCCCTTGTGCACTGTTGGTGGAAATATAAGATAATGCAGCTGCTATGGACAAGAGTATGGCAATTCCTCAAAAATTAAAACAGAAACTACCACATAATCCAGCAATCCCAGTTCTGGGTATTTATCCAGAAGAACTGAAATCAGGATGCAGAGGAGATATATCAGCACCCCGACGTTCACTGCATCACTATTCACAAAAACTAAAATACAGAAGCAACCAAAATGTCCATCAATTCATGAACGTGTAAAAAATATGTGGCATATACAAACAATGAAATATTGTTCAGCCTTAAAAAGAAGAAGGAAATCCTACAAGATGCAACAACATGGCAGAGCCTGGGGAGTATCATGTTGTGAAATGAGCCAGTCACAGAAGGACATATACCACATGATTCCACTTCAGTATCTAAAATGGCCAAACTTACGAAGCAAAGAAGAGGAGCGTGGTCGGCAGGGACTGGGGGAAACGGAAAGAGGGAACTGCTAACCAACGGGTGTAAGACTCCCGTTGTGCGAAGTGAGTGAGTTCTGGAGGCCGGCTGCACAACGCTGTGTGGACAGACAATAAGGTACCGCACACTGCAAAGTCTCTTCAGAGGGTAAATCTCATGCTAAGTGTTCTTATCACAATAAAATATATTTTTTTAAAGATTAATTCAAAAGAAGGCTCAACGGGGGGGGCAGAGCCTTAGCAGGAAAGGAAAAAGAATAGGTGGTTTATTGAGGCTGCAGTTTGTTGCAGAGTTTGGGAGGTACAACTGGAGAAGCCAGGGGCAGTGGCCGTCTGCTGCTTTGCTTGCTGTTTCTTTGGGAGCCCGTCTCCATTTTCCTTTGAAGAATCTCTTTCTCTACTTTAGGCCGTGTTGTTTGCATGAAGACTTGTAACTCCTGACTAGTGGAGTGGTGGGGTGGGAGGGCATGACCCAAGATAATCAATGAGTTTCAATTCTGGTAGTTTTGTTGGAACTACTGGGGAAAAGAAATCATGGAAGGGCTAGCTATAAGATGTGCAAATCTGGCACTTTGGGGCCACTGTATGGACCAGGTTGCTAAAGAATGAAGCCACTGGAAAAAGCAGAGCTAATGGATGGGAAGAAAATTGAATTCTAATAGCCTTATTTGAGCACCTGGATCCACCCTTGCCTGGATTCCATCCATGCTGCAATTTGCAGACTAAAACATTCTCTTCTTGGTTTAAACTAGTTTAAAGTAGGTTTGTGTCATTTGTAATCAGAGTCCTGGCAGGTATACTCGATATGTACCTAAAGTTTAACAATGGCTTAGATGAAACATAAACATCATTATCAGCTATAATATAAAACAAGTTAATTCACATATGAGGCTCACCAAACAGTCTTTGCTCAGGAATGTAGGTTAAATTCAGGTCAGAGACTACTCTACCAATGGCAGAAGAATGTAGAAGTGATAAACCCTTAAAATAGTCTAATAGTGTAAAAGGTGGAACATACCAGTAATTCGATTATTTGGAGAATGTACTGGCTATTTGAAATGCAGTATTTCTGGTTAGGAAGTTATGCTAGTATTAACTTTCTATCTTTCGCAGCATGCACAAACGGATACATATATGTACACACACAAAATATTTTCTTCCAAATCAAAAGCATTGTTTTGTCAGTGGTCACATAATTTGTTCACCATGTTTGTTTTGGAAGGGGTACTCGATCAAAGATAAAACAAAGGTGTTCTTACACAAGTATGTTAGAACCACCGACATGTGAATGCTCTAAACAGAGTAAACTTTTACACACACAATACACACTTCACATACTAATTTTATAGTTCTAAAATCAGCTTTGACAAACAAGGAAGACTGGGTTTCTTTTGTTTTTGTTTGCACAAAAGTTCTGAACATCCAAACGACAATTAGAATCATACTAGATGGCTTCTGAATGTTATTTTCTCAAATAATTACCTTAATATTGTATAAAATATTAATACTTCCATAAGAAAAATTTACTTACTTATTAGGTGTCACGATAATCTGTATTTTTGTAACTCTATTTCCAAAAAGGACACAATTTAATCACCTACTTCTAATAGCAAGCTTTTCATAAAAGTCACATTTAATAATGATTTTTCTGTGAACTTTTAATTTCCACACAATCAAAGAAAGATCTATTTGAAAACTTACTTTCATATAACCTATATAATAAAACTTTAGAGTACATCGGTTTGGATAATAATTTTATATTTTGTCAAAATATGTCAACTTCCTTTAAATCATTACGGAAAATGGCTCAAGTTGAAGCTATGATGAATTTTTTAATGAATAACATTGTAACTACTTCAACATACACCAAACTATACCAACGTTGTGAAACAAAGATCTGTCTACTTGAGTGAAGCTGAAAATCAGTATTTGTTAAGTGTTGACAGAGCTTCCAGAACGTGGGCAGAGTAAACCCGCACTCGCCGCTGTCCGTCAATAAACGCAGCAGTTAGAGGGCACAGGTTGTGATCGGAAAACCCGCACTGATGCCGGAATCATCTGTGACTCACTGGAAAAGCTTCGAGTATCGAATGCAATTTAATATAGTCTTGCAGATTACAAATGTTAACACTGAAATATTAAAATGCAAACAAGGAAAAAAAAAGAAACAATACCCTTTTTAGTTGTTGTTCTTTTAAGCTTCTCACTGTCCTTGCAGGCTCAGAAATGAAGTTTTTATAGTTTTCACACATATTGATCCGAGACTGGGCTACCTGCATTGTTCCCTCGAGAAAAGATTTCCACACAGGATACATGCTCCTAAGTTCAAAGAGGGACAAAAAAGTGTTAGGTAGGGAAGAGAAAGAAAAAGCTGGCTAACCTTTTGCTCGCTGGCTAACACTGACAAACAGAATGAATGTTGTCTTTACAGTTAAAAGTATATTTACACTGGCTTATAGGTAGCGATATTTTTAGCATATATAAGCAGAAACAGCACATACTCTTATTTCTCTCTTGCTTAGCAATGGGCTGTTTTGATTAATTAGCTATTCAGGTTACTGGTGTAAAGTGATACGAGGATTATAATTCTAGACAAAGCTAACATTATAAAAATCAGTGAGTAAGACTGTCCAGGCCTTTCACGGTCTCGGGGTCATCATTATGAATATCAAGTGTCATTATGAGGTAAGTGAGGCAAAGAGAGATCGGGAGAATTAAATCACACAGATAAGGCTGGGTGCCTCTACCGTGCCTTCTCCTTGAACTGTGTCATATTACCCTCTCACACAGACTGACGGGGCTGGGGGCGGGAATTGCGAACAACTGCTTCGCGCTGGAGAAGCCTGTCTGTCTGACCGAGCAGTGAATGGTGTTGTTGCTCTCCATCTCTTTCTCTGCTGCAATAATGCTCAGCCAGCACCACATTTTGGCTTCGGGTCATTCCAAGCAAATCCCATCACCTTTGCTTGATAAATGTGCTCAGCAATCTCTTGGTCAAGTCAAAGAATTATTTATCTTAGCTTTTTTGTAGCCAGCTTCCTTTTCAAACTTTTTCTTCTACTTTGTTAAATGCCTTAGTCAGTTCTAGTATGCCCCAACATTAGTTATAAACATATTTTATGACTTATCACAACAATGGATGATAATTTGTTTTTTTTAAATGAGGTACTTGCACTGATCGATTACAACATTCATTTCCTGAAATTTCCTTTACTGTGCCATGTGGATTTCTTACCGACATGCAGGACCACCTGCTACATAAAGTGCTAGCTGGGGGTCCATGGGTGAAAGTGTAAAGACAAAGGAAAACTAACTGGGTCCCCATCCTACTCAGAACTGAAAAAAACTTGAAACTAAGTTTCAACCAAAGAAATGATAAGTTAGTGTGAAGAACTGGTTTGTGTAATACATCAAGTGAATCCACTGAGATGGAAATAGGCGTTTATTTAAACAGAGGTACACCACCTTCCCTTTGGAAAAAAGATTCCATGCGGTGTGTCCGCAAAAACTATCAGCATAAAAGCACTGATGGGCTTAAGAACAGCACAGTCCATGTCCTCTGTGGCTGTAATTACTGCACACAGCAATAGAACCGGGGTGCAAACTCATGCAGGCAGGCCCTCCTCAGCAGTCCAAACAACTGAGTTTCTCAAATAATCTGCTGAGAAAAAACTCAGTACTATGCTCTGTAACCTATTAATTTATATTAAAATATGTTTGAAAATCATAATAAAAATGTGAAAATACATTTTTTGCCAATTTGACAAAAAATAGGTATAATTTTTTAGTCATTCACACCAGACAGCTATTGTGTTGGCTGCTGCCATTTTTTTATTAGACAGTCTGAGGGAAAAGGGGCCAGTGCCCCGGACTAAATAAACAGTCAGGTGCTGCATGTGTTAAATATTCTTGCAGCACATGGGCTGCAAATCGCTGACCCACATGACCGCTGTTCATCCTTCAAATCTCATCTTAAAAGCACCTTACTCAGGGAAGTCTTTTGTGGTCCCCACTGAGCCAGCCCTCAGGCTCAGTGAAGTCCCTCCCTGTCAGTGGTCCACGTGACTTGGGCACTTTTCCTTCAGTTATGAATGGTGTTACGTAATTGTTCAAAGTCTGTCCTCACTAGAGTGAAAATTTAATGAAGGCTGGGGTATATATGTCTTTCTCACTCTTGTATTCCAAAGACCTAGGGCATGACTTAACATCTAGGTCAATAACTACGTGATGAATGAAAAAAGAATGAATGGATGGATATAAAAATTCATTTTATAATAATGTAAGAGGAGGACTGTACAATAAAAAAATCTCTTTATTATAGAGTTTAAAAAGAGATCTTTAGAGATTAGCAGATCTACAGCAGACAATCATATTCTCAGCAGTAGTTACAGTCATTCGGAAGACCTGGTTCAAGTTCTAATGTAACAAATATAATCATATGTAACACATTTCACTGTACTTTCATTTCCTCAACTGGCAAATGAAGAAATGACAAAAATACCTGTACCATGTAACTCACAGGGCTATTTTAACAATCAAATGCAAACGATGTAGCACAAAGATTCTTTTAAATGAAAAGATAGTAACAGTAGCAGAATTATACCAAAAATAAAAGCACTTCTAGTTAACATAATAGTGGTAGTTCCAATGCTCATAGTGTTTTTCCTTCTGATTACAGAAAACAATAATGGATTGCAGAGTGATTTTTAAAATATTTTTCATTCCACTCAGCTTCATATAAGTAATTTCGAAGCAGAACGGCATTTGCTATTCTGTTCAGGTCAGGCATTGAGGCTCCAGATTACAAGAGAAAGGGAAGGAATTCTTTTAAGAACCTATCACTCGCTAGGCACTACGTCGTGTATTTTACATTTATCATTTCATTCAATCCTGGTGACAACTGTTTAAGATAGGCATTATCTCCGCTTTGCAGAGGAGGAAAGCGAGACTCAGAGAGGCTGTGAAATTTTCTGAGGCCGCCCACCTGCAGACAGCACTTGCGCAGTTACAGCCGAGGCTTTGCCACCACCAGCAGCGACTACCCCTCTGCTGATTCCAGCTCCTTCATCCACTCTCTGACCGATGCCTCCTGTTTCCCTCACTCCTGTTAGGGTTTTGACTCTAACAATTACTGAGTCCTGCCAGAACCCACAAGCCATTGGGTCCTACCCGCTTCCCGCAGTCTCGCCGAGCTGCCATGACCTCCCCTCTCAGCCCCTCAGCCTGCCTGGTGTCCAGTCCACCGTCACAGTCACCCCCTCACATCACATACGCTCCTGTGGCCCTTGCTCCCCTCTCTTCTCACAAGTACAAGTTCCCACACTGGTTACAGCCCCAGTTCTGTTTACATCATACAGATGTTTGTGCAGCAGAACATGGCTGAGAAAACCATAATCACACTGCTGGGTCTCACTCTCAGCTGATGTCAGTACGTTCTAGGAGGGCCTTAGCGCCACTAGCCAGCAGCCCTGCTCTATTCCCTCGGCCCGCTTATCCTCTCTCTCTTCTACGTAACTAGTTTCTACCTCTCCTGTGGTCTCAAACCTAGGCCCAAAATACAGCGCCGCACACCAGGACTCTAGAAATGCGGTAAGTTCATCATCTAAGATGAATTTATACAGTAAGTGATAGCAAGGGAAAAGCATGGTGTTTAATGTTTAATGAGTAAGTGTTCACGTATTGTTGTTCTTGATGGGAAGGGACAGCATCCTGCGCCCACGTAGCAGAGGTAGGGCAGGCAGGGTGACTGACTGCAGCGCAGCTGAGGTGTGATGGGAGCTGCAACACAAAGGCGGCCGGAGGTGCCCGAGGATGGGGGGCCGAGGACGAAAGGAGAAATGGCCAGAGATGAGGACAGAAAGGAAGCCTGGAGCCGGGTTTCTCCATGGCTTCGAATATCATAAATTTTTTTAAATTTCATCCTATTGGTAAGGAGAAACCATAGATTTCCAAGCAGGGGAATAATGGTCGGCCTGTTTTACAAAGACGTACAGACAGTTGGTGGTACTGTAGCAAATGAAAGTGTGAAAGGGAGAGACTACCAGCAGAGAAGCAGCAACACAACATTATTTTTTAAAAAAACAGTGTAATCTAGAAAGAAGTGAAAGTTGGAGGCAGCTATGTTTTGGTTTCTAAGACAAAGAGTCAATAAAACATATCACGATGACTATTCTACAGGCAATATTGAAGATGGGAATCTAGATAAGAGTCCTTGAAACAGTCCCTAGAGAACGGAGAGGACTTTGAGAAACATTTACACAGAGAGCGCTTCCTGTGATTTGAATATTTGTGTCTCCCAAGATTCACACACAGAAATCCTAACCCCCAAGGGTGGTGGTACCAGGAAGTAAGGCTTTTGGGAGGTGATTAGGTCATAAAGCAGATTAGTGCCCTTACGAAGAGGGCCCGCAGAACTCCCTAGGCCCTTCCGCCACGCGAGGACACAACCGGAGCTGAGTTGCTGCAGCTCAGAAAAGGGACTTCACCGGAACCCCACCCGTGGGCACCCTGGGCTCGGACTTCCCACCACAGAACTGTGGGAAATACATTTCTGTACTTATGAGCCCCTCAGTCTGTGGAAGTTTGTTATAGCAGCCTGAATGGACAGAGACAGAAATGAAAACCTGTCCTCAAAGATTTTTTAAAAAGGTCCAAGAAAAAGCAGCGTTAAAGAAGTTCAGTTTCCAGGCCAATAAAGGTGGTTTCGTGGCATTAAATGATGCATGTGTTGTCAGACTGGCAAAAAATTTATTTTTACTATTTTTTATGTTTATTGATTTTATTTTTTAAAATTATATTTTATTGATTATGCTATTACAGTTGTCCTGGTTTTTCCTCCTTTGCCCCCTCCACTCAGCACCCCCCATCCCTCGAATAATCCCCACACCACGTCCATGCGTCATGCTTATATGCTCTCTGGCTGCTCCATTTCCTATACTGTACCTTACATCCCCATGGCTATCCTGTAACTACCTCTTTGTACTTCTTACTCCCCTCACCTCTTCACCCATTTCCCCAAACCCCCCTCCCATCCGGCAACCATCAAATGCTCTGATCCAGGATTCTGTCTCTGTTCTTGTTCAGACTGGCAAAAGTTTTAAAAGACTGATCACATGCCCTGCTGGCAAAAAAAATTAAAAGGAATGAGCAATTCCAAATCAAATTACAAGAAATGTAAAATACAGGGTGGGGTGAAGTAGTTTTATGATTGTTTACAGGGAAAATAATACAATAATGAACAAATAATAATACAAAATAAACTCTATATTCTGTGTACTCGCGACTGTAAACTTACTTTTGCCCCAACCTGTATATTGATAGAGCTGATGAAGGACAGTTTCTAATATCAACATTTTGAATATATAACTGGTCTGACCCAGCACTTCCCCCACTACAAATTTACCCTATAAATATACTTGCGCAGTCCACAAAGACATAACTATGTGCACACACAAGTTATCCACGGCAGCACTACTTGTAAACATAATAAGCTGAATAACCACCAACAGAGAAACAGGTAACAAAACTACAACTTGCTCATACTATGCCACAGACACAGCCATTAAAAAGCATGTGGGACCCGCACATACTGACATGAAAGGAAGCCTAGACTCCTTCAAGTGAGTGTGAGAACAGGGGGAGTCACGGAAACGTATGCATATAATGATTCCAGTCCTGTGAAAACAGCACAGCTGTGTGTGCTCATGCGCCACACGGGAGAATGCGGAAGACAAGACCATACGCTTTCAGCAGCAGTCACTCTCGGAGCAGAAATGCGAGGGGAAGCCGCCCGGGAGAGAAGCGGGGATGGCACTCCATGCTGCTGCACGTGCCACAAACGTGTGTTTCTTGGATAAGGAACTTTAAACTACCAACGCAAGTGTAAAGACAAAAAAAGTTAAGAGGAAAACGTAAAGTGACTAGAATGAAAACAAACTCCTAATAAACAAACAAAAAACCCCTGGCAATTGCCATTCCCACCCTCAATCCCGATCTTTCTACGTGGTCTTTTTTCACGATGGTAGCACCACCCGCTCAGCTGCCTAAGTTAAAAAACCTGGGAGTCACTCCACTGTCCTTCCCCTTCCTCCCTCGACTTCATTCTTCAGTCGGCGAATACCGATCAAGTGCTTCCTATGTTCCAAGAGCTGTTTTAGAAACTGAGAAGACTACTTTGTGGTTTGGTTGTCACAGAAAATCACGGGTAGTTTGTCTCAGAGCAAATCTGACAAACACAAAAAACCAAACTGCCCAGTCAGTTGCCAGTCCTCCAGCTCCAGTTTTCCGAGCATCTCTGAAACCTCCCCCACAACCCAGTTTCCACTGTAATTTCACGGTTCACACGAGAGATGATGAGGGATGAACTTCTGCAATTCTGCTCTCTCCAAAGTCTTCCTTACATCCATCCCTCTAACCCACCTGCATACTCTCACTAAGACGAACATGTCATTCCTCTTGTGGAAATTCTTCAATGGTTCTATTATCCTCTGAGTAAAAAATGAAATTCTGTGATGTGCAAAGTCCTTTATAATGACACAACTCCTCTCAAGTTCCAACCTAGGGACCCCAAAACCCCTGGAATTATCTTCTGGAGCTGGGGCCCCTTGTAGTACAAGCTTCCCCTGATAAGTGAGTGTTCTAGGGACCCATCTGTATCAGTGTACCAGATGGCCCTGTTGTGAGAGGCTGCATTTGGCTTCAGCGAATTTTTTTTTTTTTGAAGACTCTTTCAACATGCTTGCCCATTCCATGATGGGTGATTTATAAGCACACTTGCTCATAGCATGCTGAGTGCCCGGCAGTTTTTGACCAAATCCCTGTGCCCCATCCTCCCTATTCACCCAGTCTCACTGGGAGCAACTTTTTTTTTTGTTTCCCTGGATGAAAAAAGTCCCCAAAAGAAAACATTTTGCCAATGTGGAAGAGGTGAAACAAAAACTGGCAGAAGCAAAAGGCATCAAAATCGACAAGTTCAACAACTGTTTTGAGCAGTAGAAAAAAGTCTCAATAGCTGTATTGCATCAAGTGGAGAGTACTTTAAAGGTGACTGAAGTTTAAACATGTGAGAGTGAATACACAATGTTTTATAAATAAATTCCAGGGTTTTTGGGTCACCCTCACACTTTACAGCAGCCACACCGAACTGCTCATCGTTACCTAACATTTATACTTTTTCATGCCTCCATACCTTTAAGGAGTTACTCCCGCTTGCACTCCCTTTTGCACAGCCCTGGAAAACTCCTGCACATCCTCGAAGACTTGGCTCTAAAAGCTTAGTTTTCCCTGCGCTGCCAATGCACCTGCACTACCACCACCTGCCGCGACTGTCCGGGGGCCGCCTCCTGCAGCTCCTTCCCGACAGGCACCGCGCCCTCCAGTGTCTAAGCCTCAAGTGCGCTTCCGCAGCCGGCAGGCAGCAGGCACTTCACATCCGCCTCATGGATAAAGAAGGAAGGAACGGCTGCACGTTCAAATGGCTGTGTGGTCTTGAATGAGGCATATAACCTGAGACTTAATTTCCGAGTATATAAAAAGAGTGTCATTTGTATAATTTATATGAGTATGTACCTCCTGGAGTCGTTTTGCAGATACTGGCAAGTCCACAAGAAAATCTCTATTTTATATTCCTGCTTTCCTTTATTATTCTATATGGCAACTATGGATACTACTATTTATAGTATCACATGGCCTTCGAAGTTAGCAGTCATTCCTGCCACTGTAAAGAACTATTAGGGATTCTCCTGTACTTCCAGTTTTCTAGTCTCATTAAGGAATTATCTGAGGATCAGATCATGACCTGATGATTTCATACACAGACCTCCAACCACACACTTCAGCACGAGTTTTTAATCACCCTGGGTCCTCTGCTGCTGTCTCATGGGCGTTAGTCTTAACGCCAACAAGAGGGCAAACCCCAAAATATGTCTTTGACTTTTGGTTCCCTCAACACTAAGGATGGTCTTCAGCACAAAAGCCAGTAAGTACTTTCAAATTAACCTCAAAAAGATATTGACTTTAAACAAGATTACAACTACTTTAAAGATATCCGTAGACTACTGAGGACAGAATTTATCTCCTGTTGTCATTTATTTTCTTTAAAGTGTGTATGGGGAATACTGACTAGCTGATTTCTGGATACCTGATTTTTAAATCAATCAATCAATCTGGATACCCTGTTCATAAACAAACAAACAAACAAACTTAGAAACTCTGTTCCCCTAGGCTCACAAAATCTCATCTTTCTGAATTTAGTTATTTTGGAATAAAGAACCAGCGACCACGGTTTCATCATGTCCATCTTGCTTCGTGAATGCTGCAATGTGTTTCCTCTATGGGTTGCTGAGGAAATCATTCGTTTCATTGTCATCGACTCTTTAAATTCCGTATGTGGGTATTAATTAAACGAGTGTGATCTTGGCCTAAGACATAAAATGATCTACTTTATATAGATTATCTACATATGCTGTGAAATGTTAACATTTTTTATAATTTCTAAATTGTCTAAAAACACAGCAGAAAAAAGAAGCAATTAAAAAAACGGGAGTCTGTGCTGTCTACACGAGACGTGGCACTTGGTGAAGCCATGTTTTAAAGGGAGCAGGCAAGACCGACTTCATCGTGTTACCTGTAATCATTCCGTTCCTCAGCTTTTATTCCAGGCCAATCTCTCTTCAGATATTGACTAGCCAGCTTCTGGATACCCTGTTTAAAAAAATATATATTTTTCATAAAGTAAGTATTGTGCTGTATAGGAGACTCTTTTCCTAACACACAGTGCTTAGCAAATCCCATCTTTCCAAAGATAAGTTTAGTTCTGGAAGAAAGAATCAATGTTGAAGGGTGGAACACTGTTATCTTATTTCATTATCGTCACACTCTTCTGTTGTCTTCACTTCTAGCAAAAAGGGCGAGTACAAGGATGAGAAAATTGAAAACTGATAGGCATTTTTCTTCACCAAACTATCTGAGCAGCCATAAGACACACGGCTCTGGCATCTCCCAGGGAACAGTGCTGTTGCCTCCACAGGCTCTGGTCACACAGCCGGACACCGGGGTGTCCCCCTGGCCCGTCCCTCTGCTATGACGTGTGCTGCGTTTCTGAATTCCAGCGGCCAAGTTTTCGCAGACGAGGAACGGTAATAACATTTGGATCAGGCAGACAGACACACTGGCTCGTAAAAAAAATCAGTGAATAAACCTTGGTGTTGCCAATACTTTGGAAAAGTAAGCCAATACTTTTCAAGACAGATTTTAAGGGCTTTGGGTTTTTTAAACAACACCATGGCACAAGTCACTTCAAATGAAAAAAATAGTTTTACAACGAAATATACCCACCAATTTACTGTTATCCATACAACATGGAACTGGACAAAACAGAATATTTGTCTATAATAGGAATGGGGGGGTATCAGGATTTGAACAGAGAAGACTATTTTGTTGGCAAGCGAGGTTAAACTCATTCTAAATACAGAACATACTGTTTTTATTTTTTTTTAATTTTTAAAAAAGATTTTATTTATTTATTTTTAGAGAAAGAGAGGGAAAGAAACATTAATATGTGGTTGCCTCTAGCATGCCCCTCACTGGGGACCTGGCCCACAGCCCAGGCATGTGCCCTGACTGGGAATCAAACCAGCCACCCTTTGGTTTGCAGGCCAGCGCTCAATCCACTGAGCTACACCAGCCAGGGCCATATTGCCTTTAGAAGGGAACATATGTGGTCCTCTGATACTGTATCTGGGTCCAATGTAATGGATTACAACAAATGACTTTGAGATGCTCATCTCTATACACACAACTTTAAAAGAACAAATAAAATGCTGAGGTAAAGAGCAATCACATTAATTGATCGCATACTTTAAGCAGAGATTGCCCAGGTAAATTTAATGCTGTGATCTCTACATGATATCTTTCTACTAAGGTTTGCTGCCAGATCAATTTGGCTTCATGAAATCCACTGTCGAATGCTTCCGTTTACCACTTCAATGAGCCAAAGAGTGGCGGGAACTGTAGAGAAGCTCCTTTGAATCTCAGGTTCCCTCTGAACTTGGCAATAGTTTAGTTTCACTATTTCCAGAGACTGTGAATTCTAAGAACACACATGTAACTGCATACCCAAAATATTGCCACTTATGTACCTTGTACTTCGGGGAACCCAATCACCAAGGCTTCCCTGAAATACACAGTATTTTTTCACGTCTACACTTTGTTTACACTGTTCCTGTTTGTGGGAAACATTTTTCCACCACCCCCACTCCTTTCCGCTGAATTCTCACTGCTCTTCCTTTAAACTTTTTTAAAGTTGCATTATGCACTCATACATTTTGAATAAAAGGTATGCTTCAATTTATTGTCATCACTATTCTTTTCATGTGTTAATTGTTAACACCTGTGGTCAGTGGGCGTCCCTCCAAGTTGGCTCCCATATCATGTGACCACAACAGGTTTTGATAGTTTCTTGTTTTCTTTTGCAGTTCCTATTCCAGACCTTTAGTAAGCTAGTTTTCCAAGGAATTCGGAGTCCTTTCAGAGACAAACCATATTCAGAGACTACAACGTAGACACTTCCTTATCCTTTGGGTGTTACTTTGTGTCTTTCTCTACGAGGCCTTTTCTAATCATTGTTTACAAAGTACCTCGCCTTCTAGCCAGTTATTCTCTCTCATACCACCCTAATCCTTCATAATCCTGACTACACTGTTACTGTCTGGTTTAAATATTATTATTTTTAAAGATTTTATTTATTTATTTTTAGAGAGAGGGGAAGGCAGGGAGAAAGAGAAGGAGAAAAACAGCAATGTGTGGTTGCCTCTAGCACACCCCCTACTGGGGACCTGGCCCACAACCCAGGCATATGCCCTGACTGGGAATCAAACCAGTGACCCTTTGGTTCATAGGCCAGTGCTCAATCCACTGAGCCACACCAGCCAGGGCTAAATATTATTTTGTCTGTTTACTTACTAACTACAAACTCCATCAGGTAGAAATCTTGCCTTTTTTTTTTTAAATCACTATGTCTCCAGGCTATAGCAGCAAAGAGCCTAACATTTAGTTGATGCCAATAACATTCACTTATTGCATGAATAAATGTCACCTACATTGTTTTATTTCTAATGTATAATACCCACTCTCCTTTGTGTTTTTACCATTCTCAGTTAGAAATGTTTGAGTCAGAATTTCCTCAGATCTCAATTTTCATATGCTCTAAGGCAGGGGATGCCAGGAAAACAAGTCCAGATTTCTAAGATCATGACCAGGCAGTTTTAATATAAGAAATAACTTCCTTGGAAAATTATAGTCAAATTTGATATTCTTCACTATTGGAAGAGAACATGTGTGTATACTGTAAAGCAATGAGAAAAAATAACAGAAGTTTATTCCAAGGTTAGCACTACACATTAATTTTTTGCAAAAGTTCAAATGAGTCACATTCCCTGAATTCAAAGAACTCATGATATGTGAACATGAGATGCAACATGAGATGGGAAGCAACACACAGGTTACTGTAGAATAAATGACAAAATGTGATATAAGCACAGAGATGAGGTAAAGATCATCTGATATTTACTTAAGTTACATCTAAATGAGCTCTGGCGGGTGAGGCACAATGGACGTCGCCAGTCCGACTCCGTCTGGGTCCACGCCTGGGTTGTGGCCAGGTCCTCAGATGGGGGCGCACCAGAGGCAAGTCCTAGATGTTTCTCTCCCTCTCCTTCTCCCTTCCTTCCTTTCTCAATAACTAAATAAGCAAACAAACAAATATTAAAAAAAGAAATGGATCCTCCTTATCATACAAAAAAAAATTACACCTAAATGATATGTGACTTTTTTCAGTTTAATCGCTGCTAAAGTGGTTGAAGAACACTTCATACAGAACATGAGCTATGATATGAGCCTCAGATCACGAGCAGGACTGAATTATATAAAACAAATGAATTTAACAGGCATTTCAAAGCATTTACTCCTCTGAACTCTGTTAGGCTTTGCTATAACCACAGAAAAATAAGACACTAAGAGGATACAGAATTTACTTAAGATCACATAACTAGTTATATTTCAATTCAGAACTGAGTTATTCTAAATCTTTGCAAAAAACAACAACAACAACAACAAACCATCCCACCATTTTAGTGTGGATTTTATCTAAATCTTTAAAAAATTCTTAAATTATTTTCTCTTTTTTGTGCATTATAAGTCACAACAGCAATTTCTAGAACTCTGCACCACAAAGTTGAACTGTATTAAACTGAATGAGCCCTTCAGAGATGAGATGAGGGATTCATGAAATAGACAAACAGTGAGACCTTTAGATGAAAGACTTTATTCAAGTTAGTTCACAGAGGCAAGAGTCACGGCTTCTGTGTGCTCCGTGCAGCTGTTCAAGGTCTCATCTGCATGGACGCTCAAGAAATGCTCTGTGGCCATTAGAGGAAAAGTCCTAAATAGCATTTCATGCCTCCAAAAGCATTCTATACTTAATTGGTTTCCCTTTTATGTTATGCTTAAAGCTACATCTTATACATGAAAGACTTATTTATGTAGATATAAAATCTACCCGAATTAAGTGGCTAAGGAAAATAAGTGTATGGCTATTTCAAAAAGTATTTTTGTTTTTAAAATCACTCCCCTAGCCCACAACAATGCTCTCTAAAACTGGTACACTAGACTTAGAAATGTATTTATGTTTACCTGAGCATCACTTACGTATAATGTTGACTTGATTTTCCAAATGTAGTTTACTCTGGCACAGTGGTTTCCATAAAAAGGTACCATCAATACACTCTTTAGAACATCCAATAACATCCCATTCCAACTCTTAAAAAAGCCAGCAGTGTCTTCTGTAAGACCCGCTTTGTTTTATCTCTCAATATTGCTCTGACAAGTGAAGCAACACAAAGAAAGCCACTGTTCAGCCCACACTGGCAAATGGACTGATGGCTTAACCTTTTGACTATTTACACCAGCAGGCTGAGCAGGAGTGTGCTCCGTGGCTCTCGCACAGGTTATTCTGTACCCATTTCTTCCCCCCAACATACCAATGGCTGTATGAAATTATAGGAAATGTTATCTCTATACTATAACTTTCTGTCATGAAATTCTCAACATTATGCAGATGCATTTAAAAATTAACATAAGTTGGACACTTCTCAAGCTGATGTAAATTATACGATTGTCTTTACTACTACTAAGTTACTTTAATAGCAATAGAGAATGTCACCTCCATGCTTAAGGAAAGTTCTGAAATATTTTTCATTGCCCTGTGTATCTCTTCCACCCGCCTGCTGCTGGTTATAGCCCCAATCAGAAGACCGCTGCATGAGAAGGTCCTGGGAAGACAGTGAAACAGGAAGCACCAGGAATCTGTCTCCTAACTCAGACAACCAGCTCCAAGGCAGAATTGGTCTCATAATTGTTTTGGACCTCTGAGGTCCCCTTTGGCCTATCTCTTTACTTAGTTCAACAGTAATCAACCCCCGCTCCCAGCCCAGTGGCAGGCAGCACTTGTTCCTGGAGCAGACTGCATTCAGGGTGAGCAGTAAGGGGCTTGTCCTCCAAATATCAGCGATTGGCACTCTGACCACCGACCACTGCTTCTGATCAAGGAGGTGGAGGCAGAGGGGTGGGCAGCTGTTGTTGCACCCCTATCCTCCACTGAAGAAAAGTAAACAGAGCCTAATGAACCCTGAGACACCATCAAACAGACCGACAGAGGCACCACAGGAGCACTAGAAGGAGGAGAGAAAGAAGGCGACAGAGAGATTATAGGAAGAAAGAGTGATTAAATTTGACAAACGTCTTCTTGTCTAGAATATAAACAGCCAAGAAGCTCAGTGAATTCCAAGGATGAACTCAGAGACCCACAGTGAGACACATTGTAATCAATCTGTCAAAAGCTAAAGACCAAGAGAAAATCTTGAAAGCAGCAACAGAGAAGCAAATTGCCACATACAAGAGCTCACCAGTAAGATTATCAGCAGATTTCACAACAGAAATTTGGGAGGGCAGAAGACAGTGGATCCAAATATTCAAAGTGCTAAAATAAAGAAATGGTTGATTAAGAATACTATATCCAGCAAAATGTCCTTCACAAGTGAGGGGGAAATTAAGGCATTTTCACATAAAATTTGAGGGAGTTTGTAACCACTAGGCCTGTTTTGTGAGAAATGCAGGGGGAGGGGAAAGGACACTAGACAGAACCTGAAGTCCTATCAAGGAATAAATGCAAATATAAGGGCAATTACAAAAGCTAGTATTATTGTAAAAGTGGTCTGTAACTCCACTTCTTGTTTTCTACGTGATTTAAGAGAGCAACACTTTTAAAATATTGTCAAAATTGTTAGTCTAAAAGCTAGCATTACTGTTAAATTTAGTATGTAAATCCACATTTGGTTGCATTGACTAATGCACTACGAACCAATTTTTTGTTTGCTTTTGCACATACAATGTACAAAGATGTAATTTTTGACATTGATAAATAACAGGGGTGGGGATGAAACTGTAAAGGAGTAGAGTTTTTGTATGCTTCTGAAGTTAAGCTGGTATAAATTCAAATTAGAATGTCACAACTTTAGAATGTTAAATGTAACCACAAAGAAAAAAAAAGCTATACAACATACACAAAAGGAAATAAGAAGAAAATTTGAACATTTCATTGCAAAAAACTCAACACAAAAGAGACAGTAATTCAACATGACAGAAATACCTCCTTATCAATAATTACTTTAAATGTAAATTAAATGGATTAAACTCTCCATTCAAAAGACAGATGGGCAGAATAGATATAAAAAACATTATCCAACTATATGCTATCTACAAGAGATTCTTCAGGTCTGTTGTATAAGAGACTCGTCCAAAGAACAGCAGTATTCAGATAGAAATAATAACATCTTTAACTGTGGTCCTACTTAGGGCCCTAAGGTAGAACCGGGCCGAGTACAAAAAGTATGTCTCAGAGAAAATGGACCTGACTGGTAATGTCTATCCAGCTCTGGAAAAGGTAAGAAGGATGGAGACAGCAAAAATGACCCTTTGGTTTTTGACCTTATACAACTGGATGGAGGATGGTATATCCCACAGGGAGGGGGAGGCTATTTAATTACAGAAAAAGTTGTTGGACTATAATATAAATAATACTAGGTTTAGCAGAAGTATAAGAAAAGGGGAAAAGCCACTATCTCTCCTAAAGTGATATGCCAGGAAAATCTATGTGAACTTGAGTATATTAGAACTAGAACTGAAAGAACAAACAGGAATTTGACCGACTGAGAAAGGAAAAAGGGCTTGGCATAACTCAGGTGAAAAACTGGTGATGTGAAATATAGCAGGGGAATGCGGAGATGAGGCGGCGGAGTAAATTTTAACTCGTATGCATCCAGCTTGTTCTTTGAAGCAGATGCTTACACATATAACGAATTGTTTTTGTTAGTGCCCAGGAGATACCTACTCTCAAAGCAGTTTTACATGAAGTTATTCTCTTTAAGAAAGACTCTCCAATATCATTCTTTCACTCATTTCAAAATAAAAGCACCATTACTACCACAGTACTGATAATAGAATCATTGCAACACATTTAAAAAGATATTTCCTTGGAACTGTGGTGTATCATCTTAAGTTAACTCACTACACTTACACAAAATGCACAGTCTTGGCTTTCATATACATAAGAGACATAAAAGCATCTGCCTGAGCTCTGCTTACTCCTCCCCTGAATATTATGACAATTTCTTAAGAGCAAGTATGTGCATAAATCTTGCTGGACTTAAACAGAGAGGAAGTGTTAAGTGTCTAGTTTATGCGACGCTGGTGCCAGTATGAGTATATAACTCGGAAGTCCGTGGGAGAAGAGGCACGAGGCCAACTCCACCCCGTGTCAGACATTCAACGTCAGCTATTCCATCCTTTTCAAGTTTACGTCAATGATTTTCACCCCTCCAGTCTTGTATCCCACAGAGTCCCTCCATTTATTCCCAAAGAAGTTTGCAAGCAACCTTTCATTTAAATGCAAGTTTTAAGAGAAAACCCCACTAATTAAAAGGCACTGACTTGGCTTACCTCTACTCTTTTAACAGCTTGTACTTCAGTTTCCATTTTGCAGATCTAGATTGTTTAACTGAGAAATGATGGCTATACTTTCATGAATGTTTTTCCTTTCCCCCACATTTTGTGAAATTTTCTCTCCAAATTACTGGAAATTATTAGTAAGAAAAGCAACATTTTTCCACTGTGTATTACAGTCATCTTCTAATAAGGATTAATACTATTTGTTGATAAAAACTGAATTGGGGGAGTTTGTTTTATAATATTGAAACATCAATTGAAAAATATAATTATGGCTTATCACTTTTTAGGGTAAAAGCTATGTAATTCTGGTTTATTAAGAACATTAAAAGTCACTTAACATTGTAAAATTTGTAATTTGTTTCAATATTTTGTTAAAGTTATGTTTTAAGACCTAGGTTAATTGAAAACTGTTTGTATGAAATGTATACCTCTCAGACAGGAAGGTTTTAGTTGGCGGGGAACAAGCCAGTTGCTGTTGTTCTGCAGCAGTAAGGAAAGTGTTAGAGTGGCCGGCGTGGCTGAATTGCCCACTTGATCTCAAGACAGCTGTGAAAGCAGTTCCTTCTTTAAAGCAAAAACAGGAAGGTATCAAATCAAGAAGCAAATAACAATTTCAAGTGCCTGAGCCTTAGTTATTTCAAAACAGTTTACTTTTCATTAGAGAATGTCATCTGTAGATCACGTTAATCAGATGGAAGCCGCTGTGTGGCGCAACGCAAAGGCAAGCAGACAGGGCGCACTGCCCTCGCGCACCTCGGCTGCACGGCCGCCCACTCTGGGGACCGCAGGCTGCATCACGGGCTTCGGTCCCAGCCCTGACGTGGACTATACATGTGAATGGTAGGTCACTTGACCTCACCTCTGTCTCATCATCTGTAAAATAAGGGTAATACTTCAGTAGGTGAACGGATAAATTGTCACATATCCAGACAATTCAGCACTAAAAAGAAGTGAGCTATCAAGTCATGAAAAGACACAGAGGAATTTTAAATGCCTTTTACTGTGTAAAAAAAAAACTTATCTGAAAGGTACACACTGTGTGATTCCAACTCTATGACATTCTGGGGAAGGCAAAACTATGGAGATGCAAAAAGATCAGTGGTTTCCAGGGGTTAGGTGAGGAGCAAGAAACAAAGGGTGGGCACAGAAAATTTTTAGCACAGTGAAACTATTCTGTAGGGTACGATAATGCTAGACACATCATCATCATTTGCCAAAGCCACAAAATGAGCATCACCAGGAGGCGACCCTAATGCAGACTTCGAGTGGCAACAGTGTGTCGATGCGGCTTCGATGGCCGTGACAAACCTCACGACCTTCTGCTGCAGCCGCTGGCAGTGGGGGAGGCCGCGCCTGCGTGGGGCCTGAGGACAGGCGGGGGCTCTGTGCTTTCTGCTCCAAATTACTACAAACCTACAACTGCTGAAGTTACAGTGGACTTTAGTAAGTATAACACCATCTATCTCAAGCGGCAGTTACAATAACCAAAGGCAATGACGGACACAAAGTACCACGTCTCCGAGCAGCACTCAGTCCCTCACTCGCACGCGGTCCATGAGAACTAAGAGGAGCGGTCACTGCCGCAACCATGTAAACTCTGCCCCCAAATAACTGGCAAGTGATTTAAAGAAAGGTTTCCTAATTCATCGACCACTCGTTTGATATCGTGATTTTTTTCTTACATAATATGAGTATAAGGTCTATCAATTACAAGTTAATTCTCACATGAAAATTCAATTCAGTTGGTCATTATGTACAAGAAACATCAACACTGTCACGTGTTTTTGAAAAACTGAGAAATTTCCTATTACAGGCTGAATGTAAGTGATTGACAAAATTACTTAACACAGCAATGTACATATTATTAGGACAAAAACTTCCTAGATGAGTAAAGAGATCAATTATCAAGGATAACGAATGAAGTAGGACTGGTTAGCATTTATTTCAAGACCACAGAGACTTCTTCTTCCTTTGCTGACTTTAAATATTTCATTAATTATTCCACATAAGTGAAATGGACTCCTAGAAAATGGACAGTTAATTTATAATTTATAGAAGGATGACTACAAATCATTTTGAAGTTTCTTTTTAAATTCTCACATCCCTAATTAATATTCATGAGGACAATTTCACAAAAGCAGATACAAGACCATGCCAGAAGGGGTGTGGAAGTATGTTGTCGTGCCAGTGGAATATGCAGGAAATTTCTCTCTCCCCAAGATGCGAGACTTAAGTTCAACACAAACATTTCCTAAATAACAGTTTTATAATATTTAATCAAATTATTCATGACTCAGAAACAACACTGTGGAGAAACAGATAATAATGCTGCACAGAGGCCAAGCCCATTTGTTCTGGACAGGTGGCCAGTCTGTGGCCCTGTGTCCGCAGCCCAAGCCCGCCCACAATAGCCCTAAAGACGATTATGCAAATACCAGCCAACCCAGCTATTTTCCCAGGAACAGGAGAAGGGCTCCTAGAAGCTATAATTGTTCCGTGGTCATGTGGAAAAGCAAGCAGGTTTTTTTTTTTCCTAGAAGCAGAATGTTTTCATTAAGGGCACAACTATAATATGTGTGAGATATACAAACAAACACACACACACACCAACAAACATCGTTAAAAGACCTGGAGGAACCCTCACACATATCACTGAGTGAGAGAAGGCTGCACCTGGGCTGGGGTGGGAGGCGTGTCGGTCTGCACGTGTGTGTGCACTCGGGTTTGAGGTGCACTTGTGTTTGAGGTGCGCTTCTCAAACGCCGTGCACAGCTTACTACACGCTCTTCCCCCCAGGCTCTCCTTGGGAGGCAGCTCTGCCTCCTTAACAACAGTACCAAGTGTCCTCTGCTGCTCACACCTTCCCTTGCCAACAAGATATGTACAGTAATGTGTTAACTTTGACCACTGCATCTTGTAAGTATGAAATAAATATTCTCTGGCAAAGCTGGGGTCAGAACCATTCTTACTCTGTATATGTAAAGCATTTTCCATTTTCATCCAGGGGCACGAAGATACCGGCTGAAGGTGGAAACCCACCGGGTTTGAAGGGCAGCACTGACGAGGGAATGCTGTCACCTCGCATTTGTTAATTAACGCCATCTCAGCATAGTTTGGGGGGTTTTGGTTTTGATTTTAAAAAGTCATCAGATTCCTTAGTTTCTAACTAGCAGTTTTTAAGTTACCTGCTCTAACACCAGATTTTCAATTCTCTCTGGAATTACTGAAATATTATTGCTGTTGGGTTTTTGATTCTACGGGATTCAAAAGCAGTATTTTTTCCTTCTTCTTACCTCTCTTTATGTATTCAGCCCCTAAATCCTTCCTCTCAGATGAAGGGACATTATCTGCTTTATTGATCAAGAGGCTAAGATGCGCCCTGGCGGGTGTAGCTCAGTGGATTGAGCGCAGGCTGCGAACCAGGCATCGCAGGTTCGATTCCCAGTCAGGGCACATGCCTGGGTTGCAGGCCATGTCCCCCAGCAACCGCACATTGATGTCTCTCTCTCTCTCTCTGTCTTTCTCCCTCCCTTCCCTCCCTAAAAATAAATAAATAAAATCTTAAAAAAAAAAGAGAGAGGCTAAGATGCTACTACTTCATCCACCTATATGGCACTCGACAGTTTCCAGAAAGCATGTCATGCTATTTAAGGGGGGATTTTTCTCAAAAGCTTAAAAACAGAGATCATGATATTCTTCATAGAAGTCAAATACATATTTTAAAAATAGGACATTGCCAATTTTTAAGTGTCTAATTAAGAACACAGGCACTGTTGTGGCTAAACCAGCCACAGGCAGACGGCTTCTTTCACCCCAGTAGCATCACAGACACGAGATTAAGCTGACACAGACTTCGCTGTTCGCAACACAAATTCGTATCCAACACTCTCCCCAAATGACTTAGCTCCAGTTCTGAAATTATTATTCCTTGTGGTAAAGCCTCACGAAATGTTTTATGTTTCTTATAGCATTCATCAAATCCTTACATTAATATGTTCATTCATTCACATATTCATTCTTGGCCCCAAATTCAAACAGATGAGTAAGTCGCAGTCTCTACGCTCAAGTGAGACAAATGCCTGATTCTTTAGAAGTGTTTTCTGTACGTCCAGATGCAGGTATAGAGTAGGCACACCCAAGCTGAATGTGGTAAACTATACTTAGTACTGTTTAAAACATTCCCTACCACCCCACCAGGATGGCTAAAGGAAAAGAGAGGGGAGGGGAGGGGAGGGGAGGGGAGGGGAGGGACAGACAATACCAAGTGTTAGTGAGACTGTGGAGAAACTGGAACCCTCCTCACCCATAGCTGCTAAAAATATAAAATGGTGTAGCCACTTAGGAGAACAGTTCCATAGTTTCTGAAAACATTAAACAAAGTTACCGCATGGCCTAAGCAATTCTACTCCCAATTGTATACTCAACAGAAATGAAAATATGCATTCACTGAAAAACCTGTACATGAACGTCTATAGCAGCACTCTTCATGACAGCCCAGAAGTAAAAACAACCCAGTGATGAATGGATAAATAGAATGTGGCATGTCCACAGCAACATCCAGGCAACGGGATATTATTAAGTAATGAAAAGGAATGAAGCGCACGCCACAGCGTGGACGAACCCTGCAAACAGCGTGCCGGGTAAAGAAGCCGGTCACGAAAGACCACACGTTGCACGATTCCACGTATAGGAGGCGTCCGGATGGGCAAACCCACAGGCACAGGGGGTACACTGGTGACTGCCCAGCGCTGGGGCGGGGGTGCTGGTGGGGAAACAGGGAGGGACTGCTCATGAGCGCGGCATTTCCTCTGGGGATGACAAAAATGGTTTTAAAAGTTGATTTTGGTGATGAGTGCACAACTCTGTGAATATACGATACACTACTGAATTGTACACTTTAAAATGGTGAGTTCTATGGCATGTGAATTACATCTCAGTAAGGCTGTCGGTAAAAAACACAGTAGATAGGGGTTTTATCCCCCTGCCTCTCTCTGAGGAAGTATTACACTTTCCACCCCGGGACACCAGGCTGGCCACGTGACTTACTTCAGCTGATGAGAGGAGAGTAGAATTGCTGTACTGTATATACTTCTTCTAAGCAGGAGCTTTAAGAATGAGGACCTGATTTGCCATGCCCTCTTTCCCATTTACAAATATTCCAGATAGGGGCTGCTTTATCACCCTGAGCCTCAGAATGAAGATGATGTATGGTGTCAGATGGGTACTAGACCTACCGGTGCGATCACTTCGTAAGGAATATAAATGTCTGATCACTGTGTGTACACCTGCAACCAATATAATATTGTATGTACAGTGTAACCAAAAATTAAATTAAAAAAAAATAAAGACATTAACTCAGTGGTCCAAGGAGAAATCAAAATGGAGATCAGAAAAGTTCTCCAACTAAACAAGTAAACATGACATAATAAGACTTACGGAATGCTCTCAATTTAGAGGGAAACACAGCCTTAAATACTTACATTCAAAAAGGGGAAACTCCGAAGATCAACAAATCAAGCATTCCTCCCTTCCCCAAGAAGTTAAAAATATGAGTAGCTGACTAATTCCAAAGAAAACAAAAAGGAAATAAAGGATAAAATCATAAATGAACTAACAGAAAACATATAAGGGAGAAGATCAACAAAGTCAAAAGTTAATTTCCTGAAGAAACTACTGACACAGGCAACCTCCTGGTGAGGCTACTCAAAGAAACCTGAGGCATAAAAAAAAATCAGCATTAGGAATACAAAAGTAATTAGAGAGCTGCACATGACGAAAAATAATACCAAGTTATTATGAGCAATTTGCCGATAAATTTGACCAACAAACAAGTTCTAGGGGAAAAAATGTTACTTTACCAAAATTTACATGAGAAAAAAATAAATTCATCAGTCATACTGCCATTAAAGAAAATAAATAATTTTAAATCTTCACACAAAAAACTCTAGGCTACATATGACTTTACCAGTAAGTACTACCAAACAATGAAGAAAAGAAACAATTACAACTTACAGAAATTCTTTAAGAAGGAGAAAGAGGGGAATAACCTCAAATCATTTTATAAAGCCTTGATTTCAAAATTCAGGAAGAGAAAATATTAGAAGGAAAATTACATCCAATTTCATTCATGAACAAGTGGAACCCAACAATGTATAAAAACGATAGAACATCAAAACTGAGTGTTTTATCCCAATAATGCAAACTTGGCTTAGCACGAGAAAAAACAACAACATTATTGGCCAAAGAAGTTAAAAATCGTGTAACTGTCTCAATAGATAAAACAATTGATAAAGTTCAGCATCCATGCATGATCAAAATTCTTAGCAAACGAAGAATAGAAGGGAATACCATATGCTGGTAGATTTAAAAAAAAAACAAACTCTACAGCAATCATCATGGAATGATTAGATGAAAAGATCTTCCTTCCTGAGACCAGGAACAGGACAAGGACGTTGCATTCACCACGGTGCTGGAGGCACCTGACAGTGAGATAAAGCTAGGAAAAGAAATGAATAGATACAGGCAGTCCTCACTTAGCATGGTCCCATATGAGTAAATTTCAGTTACTTACGGTTTAAATTATCACTCCCCCAACAACACCATTTGAGTTTCAGTTACTCATATGTCCAATATGAGTAACTGTATAAAGTGCAGACTTAACTGCTAGCTCTTTGGTCCACAAATCACTGCAAACGACAGCTGCACATCACGATCAGTGACCCATCACTTCACTTCTCTCAAAGTCTGTGAGTGATTAATCCCTGTGCATGTTACTCGGTTCACACAGGCAGTGAAGACGTAGCCATGTTGCCTCCTCGTCTTACAGTGATAAGCCCACATGGCACTTTTCAAAGGTGAAGGACCAAAAGAGGGAATTAGCCAACAGAGATGAGAGTGCAGCAAAGAAACACAAAGCAATAATGCTGGAGTGGAATTCTAACCAGCTGTAAACGCAGCTACAGAAGAAACAGCTGTCTGTGGGAATGCTGACAGCACTGCCACTGGGGGACTCCAGGGGTGCAGTCAGAAGGCAAAGGTGAACATGCCGGCATAAATGCAGAGAGTGAGTGTGGTTAAGTGGGCGGCGAGAGAGAGGAAGAGAGGAGAAGGAAAGAAAAGAAAAGAGAAAAGAAAAGAGAAAAAGAAAGAAAGAGAGAAACTCACATTACAGCAACTCTCAGAGATATTTCACGGCATACAAAGGGCAAAGGATAAAGCTGGAAGCTAACCCAAGTATAGAAAAGAGAAAAACAATTCACCAAGTCACGTGATGATCAAAAGACAATCACTGATCCCCGGGTGGGGCTTCCAGTTGCTGGTTCCCCACGTAAGGAGCCTGTAAGTCCCCACACCATCCTAACAACAAGTAAAAAGCTGAAGGGACTGAAAAACCATCAACTTTTCTTGGAGGTGTAAGAGGGGAAGGCACAGGGCAAACCGCTGCCCCAGGACCGGAGGAGGAGCAGGTGAACGCTGGGAGCCACAGCTTAACTGGTGCAGACTCCAGGGCAGAAGCCTCCTTGGAAACCAGCGCGAGGTGAGGGAGATGTGAACCGGGATTTGACAAATTGCTGGAGGCTCTACGTGAACAGTTCAGAGTTAAACCCTCCAGGGGGGCACAGTCACAGGGTGAACCCCTCCACATTGTGAGAATTACTTTCAAGAGCTCATCTAGGTTCCCACAATAATATCAGAAGAAGAAAAAACCCACCTGCTCTACCAGGGGGAGGGCAAAAGCAGCCATTATCAATATTGTTGAGATGTCAGTTCTCCCCAACTTGATCTATAGACTCAGTGCGACCTCAATGAAAATTCCACCATTTATTCTGTGGGTGATGACAAACTGATGCTAAAGTTTCTACGGATGGAGAGGCAAAAGACCCGGAACAGCCAACACGATATTGAAGGAGAAGAACAAAGTTGGAGGGCTGACACTACTTGACTTCAAGACTTAATGTAAAGCTACGTTAATTAAGACAGTGAGGTGCTGGTAAAAGAATAAATATATCAATGGAACAGAAGAGAGAGTCCAGAAATACAGCCACATAAATATAGTCAATTGATCTTTGATGAAAGAGCAAGAAACGGAGCAAAAAAAAAACAAAAAACTTTCCAGCCAATGGTGTTGGAACAACTGGACATCCGCAAGCAAGAAAAAAAAAAAAAGGAATTAAAACACAGACCTTACACCTTTCACAAATATTAACTCAAAATGGATCATAGACCTACCTGTAAAATGCGAAACTACAGAACTCCTACAAGACAACAGAGGAGAAACCTAGATGACCTTGAGTATGGTGGTGCTTCTTCACATCTAACATGAAAGAAACAACTGATGAGCTAGACTTCGTTCAAGCTAAAAACGTCTGCTCTTTGAAAGACAACATCAAGAGATGAGAGGACAAGCCACAGACTGGGAAGAAACATTTGCAAACACGCATCTGATCCCTTTATTATCCAGTACCTTTTGGTTATCTGGTAACCAAAACATATCTAAAGCTCAGCAATAGGAAAACAGACAACCTAATTAAGAAATGAGCTAAAGACTTTAACAGACCATTTCACCAAAGAGGACAAACAGATGCAAAGAAGCAGATGATAAGATCATCTTATCACTTTATCATCTTTTCACCAATCCACATCATATGTCATAAGGGAGATGTAAGTTAAAACAAGATGCCATTACTCGCCTTTTAGCACAGCCAAAATGTGGGACACTGACACCACCAAACGCCGATGAAGAAGTGGAACAACGTGAACTCACATACACTGCTTGGGGGAATGTGAAATGGTACAGCTCCTTCGGAGGACAGTTTGGGATTTCTTACAAAACTAAACATGCCCTTTCCATAAGATCCAGCAATCACACTCCTTGGTTTTTACCTGAAGGAGCTGGAAACATGTCCACACATAAGCTTGCCCACGATGTTTGTATCAGCTGTATCCATAACTGCCCAAACTTAGAAGAAACCAAGATGTCCGTAAGCAGGGGGATGGACAAACTGCGGTGCATCCAGACAACAGAAGGTTATTCACTACGACAAAGAAATGAGCCATCAAGGCATGAAAAGACACGGAGGAACCTTAAATGCGTGTTAGTAAGTGAAAGAGCCAATGTGGAAAGGCTACCTACTGTATGAATCCAATTGCATGCCACTGGGAAAAGGCAAAACCATGGAGACAGAAAAAGGTCAGTGGTTGCTGGGGTGGGGGGCGCAGAGCAGGCAGGGCACAGAGGACTTTTAGTGCAGTGAAACTACTCTGTATATTACAATGATGGACATAGGTAATTATACACTTGTCCTAACTCACTGGGTATACAACACCAAAAGTGGACTCTAATGTACACCTTAGACTTCAGGTGGTTTTGAAGGGTGGGTGTGGGCTCACTAACTGTGAGGAAGGTGCCGCTCCGCTGGGGGATGTTGATAATGGGAGAGACTGTAACTGAGGGGAGTAGGTGGTGCATGGGAAGTCACTCTACTTCCACCCCGATTTTGGTGTGAAGCCAATACAGCTCGTAAAAAAATGTCATTAAAGAAAAAACAAGCATTGCTCAAACTCTTTTAAAACTGATTTAGTATTTGTGTGTGTTGTGAAATAATCACAGTAAGCCTAATTAACGTGTCACCAACGTTACAGAATTTTTTCTTATGGCGAGGAGTTTTAAGATTTACTCTCTTGGCCGCGTCATTCACTATACAGCTGCTGTGCTGTGCACCGCATCCCTGTGACCCACTTCAGACGTGTTGGCTTGACCCCCTTCGCCCACACACCCGTCCCCATAAATAAACAATAATTTTACTATTTTTCATTTCCTTTTACCTTTCTAAATAACAGTAAAAATCTGACAAAAATTGCTTTAAAGTCACGGAACAATCCAAATTTTTCCTTTATGATCACTTTGCATGGTTCTATTTTGCACGGTCGTTTTTGCACAGCCCTGCACCAGCACGCAGAATGAGGGCTGTTGTGTAAGAACCGGAGAAACAGACCTGCTGTCGTTCTCAGGCGGCAGGTTATGCACAGGGAAGATCTCAAAGTATTAGAATTTAAAATGTCCAGCAGACTACTGAATCCAGAATCAAAATTCAAAACTCTGCCTATGATCAAAAGTTAAAATGTGAATTTCTTAAAAGATGTCGATTTTAATAAAGGCCCACAGTCCCAAAACAGGAAATGACACGAGCACAAATTCTGCCTCTAGTTCCTGTGGCAGCAACACCTGTCCTGAACTGAGATGAAGCGACTGACAACTTCCGCGTCCCAAGCACGGCAGGGGGCACACACGTGGCACACGCACTGCACAACCTCACTCAAACCCAAGTTTTGAATTCTGAAATACATCTCCCCTGCAGGGTTTCAGATAAGAGACTGTTCTTACAGCACCAAAACACATTGAGTACCTAGGATTAAATTTAACAAAAGTGTTCAAACCTCTACTGAGAAAAATTATAGAATTTTTACTTGAAGACGTGAAAGAACATCATTAAAAATGCAGAGGCATGCCTAGAGGACTGCACGTGTCACCTTATGGATTGTCGGTGTCTTCCAAGCGGCCTACAGATAAATGTAACCTCAGCCCAAATCCCAGCTGGTCTTTTGGCAGAACTTGACAGGTGATGTTCATATGTGCACGAGGCCAAGGGCCAAGAATTGCCAAAACAGAGAGCGAAATGAAAAGACTCGGTATACCAGATCCTAAAATTTACTGGAAAACTGTATGAATTAAGAGAGTACAGTATCTGCACAAAAATGAAAGACAAAGACAATAAAGCAGAAGCAAAGATCCTAAAGAGACGCCCAGGCACACGGACCACACATGACAAAGTGACTCTGCTGAAAACACGCGTGTGTGAGGGGGGAGGGGACTTCACACGTGACGCCAGCACAACTGAGCATCCGTGTGTGAAAAGACAAAACTGGGGTTCTACTGCATACTACACACTAATCAATTCCAGATAAATTATGAATCTAATATACTATACAGATCTAAATATACTATAAAGCTTTTGGGAGAGGATATTGGAGAATATCTTTTGTATAATGGAAAATAACCATAAGGCAAAATATCAATAAATTCAACTATACTAAAATGAAGAACTTCTGCTTATTAAAAGGCGCCTCTCATTATTAAAAGGGTCTGCAGACATCTTACAATACATTTCTGTGTCTTGTAAGTAGAGGCAATGGCTGCCTTTATTCCAAACTATCTCTTCAAAGACGTCTGTGTAGAAACAGCATTGAAGGGCAGAAACAGTGTTTCCCTTTTGGCAGGTTTGGTCCCTGTCCAGCACAATAAACATAATGGTTCTCGCCAGGACAACAGTCAGATTTGTTTACTGCCCATTTAAAAGCCTGCGGTTCCCTGAACAATCCGCTATGGCATTCGGTCTTCTTTGCATCGCCCTGTGCAAACTGGGCTTAGGGACCAGCAACCAAGTGCTGTCACTCTGACCAGTGCTATAGCCATGAGTAACAAACACTCTCGGGTCTGAATAGGAGTCTGGTGTCTTTTTCACACACTCAGAAAATATCTTAGCTTGCAAACAGGGTAGAAATCTCAGACCCCTGATGGTTCTTGACAACTATTCCAAGAGTGAAATAAAAAGAAAAAAAAACCACAATCCAGACAACAGAAGATATTTTAACTGTGTTACTAAGTCTTTTATTTTAAATATGTACACAACTCCTATAAATAAGCAGAAATGAAAATTAATGGGACAAGGGTTAAATACTTGAAGGTTTTTAAGAGGATATAACCCAATAGTCAAAAGAGGATATAACCCAATAGTCAAAAAAACATTTAAAAGGAGTTTCAATCTCATTAATAAGGGAAATGCAAATAAAAAAACAAGATCATTTCATACCCACCAGATTGGCCAATATTTATCCTGACAAGACTAAGTGTACTGACAATGCATAATATGGGAACTCTGATACACTCCTGGCATAGCATGCAACCACTTGAGGAGATTATGTAGTAAAATGTAAGATACATTTAACCCTATGATACAGCAGTTCTACTCCTAACACATGACACAGAAAAAGTCATGCATGTGCAACGGGAGTCATGCACGTAAATGATCATAGCAACATTGTTCATAAAAACCAGTAAATGAAAACAACTCAAATGTCTATCAAGAGAATGAATAAAATTTGATTTATATACACAATAGAAAACTACTGACTTCCAGTCAAGATGGCGGCATAGGTAAACACAGCTTACCTCCTTGCACAACCACATCAAAAGTACACCTAAATTATAGAACAACCATAACTCAGAACCATCAGAAATCGAGCTGAACAGATGTCTGACAACTACGGAATTAGAGAAACCACATCCATCCAGACTGGTGGGTGGGTGGAGATGTGGAACGGGCTGGTCCCTCACTCACATGTGGTAGATAAAAATTCAGGAGGGATATCTCAGGAGTGAGGAGTCCCAGTCCCACAACAGATCCCCCAGCCTAGAGTTCCAGTGATGGAAAGGTAAGTCCCCATAACTTCTGGCTGCAAAAACCAGCAGAGACTGAATTGGTGGAATAAACTTCTGGAATCCCAAGCAGTTCCTCTTAAAGAACCGACATACAGACTTCATCAGACTCACTCCCTCTGAGCTCCAGCACGGGGAAGCAGCTTGGAAGGCACCAGTGGCGTATGGGGAGGAAGTGACGGGTCTGGCATCACCATGAGAGCTGGAGGACAGCTTCCTCCCAGACAGAAAGGCCACTGTCCCTTTCTGAACCCTCACCTATGGAGCCACAGAGCCAGCAGACAGATGCCATATCTGAAACTCCATCTACCTGGCTAACATGTTTGTACCGCCCTGGAGATCCTTGAGACTCCATTCCACCCAACCTACAGGCCCACCTAAGCAGTTAACAGAGACTTTTCCATATGAATGACTGATCTTGGCTCATAATTCACGACTTCCTAAACCCTATCAAACAAGCAATAGCCAATCTCAGTGAGCCTCCAGCCTCCATACCTCTTGCTAAGAGACTCCAGGCCCAGCACTAGCAGCAGCCAGCCTAGATTCACAGCTTGGCTTAGCCTGGGAATCTCCAAGCCCAGCACAAGTAGCAGCCATCTCACATTGCTTTATAGCCCAGGCAGGGTGGCCCCAGGCAAAACACAGATGGGGCCTGACCTCGGCCTGCACCACCTGGGACACCTGAGAGCCTGTCCACCCAGTGGACAGCTACAGACCACATTGGGGCACCATCACCCTGCCCCTGCACAGCTGATCCTCCACAAGGTGCAGGTTGGTGGTAGGTGGTCACAGCCAATCCTTGCAGCTGACTGGCCTGTAAATCCCTCCCACTGCTCTGCCAACAGCAACCAAGTCTCAAATATAAGAGGAAGGTGTACTCAGCTAACACGAAGGGCATACCTTGAGTACCCAGTTTGGGTGATAGGGGAGGCTGTGCCACTGGGCTCTATAGGGCACCTACTACATTAGGACACACTACCAAGACAGGGAGTCATAGCAGCTCTACCTGATACATAGAAACACAAACAGGGAGGCTGCCAAGTCAAGGAGACAAACAAACATGGCCCAAATGAAAGAACGGATCAAAACGCCAGGAAAAAAATAAACAAAATGGAGATAAGCATTCTGTCAGATGCAGAGTTCAAAACAATGGTTATAAGGATGCTCAAGGACCTTAGTGAGGACCTCAGCAGCATAAAAAAGATCCAGTCAGAAATGCAAGATACACTAATTGAAATAAAGAACAATTTACAGGGAAACTACAGCAGTGTGGATAAAGCTGAAAATCAAATCAATGACTTGGAACATAAGGGAGCAAAAACATAAGGGAGCAATCAGAACAAGAAGAAAAAGAATCCAAAAAACAAGGATCGCGTAAGCAGCCTCTGGGACAACTTCGAGCTTTGCAACATTCGCATCTTGGGGTATCAGAAGAAGAAGAGAAAGAGCAAGAAAATGGAAATCAATTTTACGAAATAATGAAAGAAAACTTCCCTAATTTGATGAAGCAAAACTTCCTGGGAAGCACAGAGAGTCCTGAACAAGATGGACACACACAGGCCCACACCAAGACACATCACAATTAAAATGCCAAAGATTAAAGATAAAGAGAGAATCTTAAAAGCAGCAAGGGTTACCTATGGTGGAGCTCCCACAAGACTGTCAGCTGATTTCTCAAAAGAAACTTTGCAGGCTAGAAGGGATTGGCAAGAAATATTCAAAAGCATGCAAAGCAGGGACCTACAGCCAAGATTGTTCTATCCAGCAAAGCTATCATTTAGAATCGAAGGGCAGATAAAGAGCTTCCCAGACAAGAAAAAACTAAAGGAGTTCATCATCACCAAACTATTATTATGTGAAATGTTAAAAGGGACTTATTTAAGAAAGAGAAGATCAAAACTATGAACAATAAAATGGTAACAAATACATATCTATCAACAATTGAATCTAAAAACAAACTAAGCAAACATGAACAGAGACAGAATCCTGGATAAGGAGAGCGTTTTGATGGTTGTCAGATGGGACGGCAGTGTGGGGGAATGGGTGAAGAGGGGAGGGGAGTAAGAAGTACAAATAGGTCGTTACAGAACAGCCCTGGGATGTAAAGCACAGTGTAGGAAACTGAGCAGCCAAAGAACTTATGTGCATGACCCATGGACATGAACAATAGTGTGGGAACTGCCTGAAGGAATGGGGGGTCCTAGATGGGGGGGCAAAGGAGGAAAAACTGGGACAACTGTAATGGCATAATCAATAAAATATCATTGTTGTGAACAAATTATATTTTAATGAGCATGAACAAATACAGCAACATAAAAAAGCAGCTTGAATCCTATAAACATGAGTGACATGAAACTCAACAAATACATTCAGTGTGACCCACTTTCATAAAGTTTGAGAATGGGGTTAACTACACTGCACTCTTTAAGGGTGCATATACAGCTACAAAGAAAAGCAACAATTATCACAGGGCAAAGTCGCACTTACTTCTGGAGGCAAACGGAGAAGGTGTAATAAAAACAGGACACACGGGGAGCTAGCTTCCAGGGTGCTGGAAATTTTCTATTTCTTTGATGGCAGTTACATGGGAATTTGCTTTGTAATGACATATTTAGTGTACATTTATATTGCTGGCATTTTAAGATTATTTCTATTATGTTTCATAATTTTAAATAATTCCTTTTGCAAATGACTGGACCATCAAATCATTAGATCCTAGATGGACTATATAAATTTATGCATATACACTCATATGCTAAGTGGGAAGAATCCTAGTTCCTAATTATGGTATTTTCCCACTTCCTTTCTTAATTAACTCAGAAGGTAACACAACCATACCAAATCACAAGATCAGGTGGATCACTTGAAAGGATCACCTTGTAATAACATTAGAGATATCTAAGAAAACAGGCTGGTACACAAACCTGTAAACACTGCAGCAGATTAATATTTAACATTTATATCAAATATCACTTCTCTGCATCATAGATTAAATCACTAAAAGGCTCTATTCAGTAATGAACACAAATATTATTCGTTTTCATAAGCAAGTATTCACCATTCTATCCAGTTTTCTGGGCAATCTGCCAAGTAATATATAATTTAATTTTTTTATTTGTTTAATTGCTCCTTCCTATCTTGGTTACCCAATCCACCAACCATTTATATAACGAAAGGAATTAATCAGCTAAATTACATACAACTTTCATTGTTCTCTCTGACCCAATGTATACACTATAGATAAAATACTATTTTTAGATTAAAAAACAATTTATGTATTTTTTCAATCAAAAACATGTCAGACACATGGACAAAACCAAAGTGGGGTGGGATCAAGCGTGGGAAGTGGGGATGGTTGGGGCGGGGACCGTGTGTGGAGGGAAATGGAGACTACTGTACTTGAACAACAATAAAAAAAAAGTTTAAAAAACAACCCGTGTCAGAGACTGCCAGCTTAGTGGTATCCATATTCTGCTCTCCTTCAAAGCATACACCTTGGTGAGTTCTTCCAGCTTCCTCTTAAATGAGACGTGACCATTTGACTGAATTTTGGCCAACAGGATGTGAGAAGTAACGCGTGTACATGCAGTTCTGGCCTATCGAGACCACTCAAGTGCAATCCTTTTCCTTCTCCCCCCTCTGCTAACTGGATGCAGAGCACGTGAGCCCTAAAGGATCTTGTGCCTCAACATTAAAAGCGCCTGGGTCACTGACTCATCACATGAAGGTCATTCAACAGATTTATGCAATAAAGTGTTAAGTGAATGAGAAATAAATTTCCATTTGCAAAGACCCAGAGATTTTCTGGTTGTTGGTTAAAGCATTTAGCCTATCCTGAGGAAAACAGAACATTTACCAGTGAAAGTTACCAGTAACTCTTTTTGTTTCTAAATTTGTTACTATTGATGCATTCAGGGCCTGCCACTCCCTGTAGGTTACCTTGTGTGATTTAGAGACCATTTTAATAGATACATTAGGAAAAGGCGCCCCCTCTGGGAGGCTATAACTCCACAGGAAATAGCTTGGCAAGGCAGCCTTACCTCTGTGAAGGAAGAGTGGCAGGTCCCTTTCTCAAAGGGCCTGTATAAGGCATTCAGCTTACAGAGATAAACTTGAACTGGATTTCAATTTCCTGCTGAACCCTACTTGGCAAGGGCACAAACTGTGGAACTGTTCTAGAAGGTCCTGGACAAACTTCTCTACTATTCCTTTCCCAACACCAGGAACACGGTGCTTCTAAAGTTTCTATGACATTTTCTATATCAACTATAATTCAGTATGCAGACACATAATTTTTATGCATATATGCAAGGCAACTTTTAGGTTAAAAACCCATAATTCTTAAATTTAAGCTTTAAAATTAAACATTTAAATTTAGGTGGTCAACTTACTCTTTTATTCTAATACATTTCAAGAAGAACCCCAGTTTGTTTTTCAAAAATATATAAATATTAAATTTCTCACCCTGTTAAGTAAAATCCATTGCAAGCAAATTACACATATTTTCACTGTTATTAATTTAATATTACCCCAAGTTCCAGTTTTTCTGATACTGTAAAATTAAGGCTAGGATAACTACTGTGGAGGATGGTGAAAGGAATCCAGCTGGCCAAGACATCTGAGCTACAGCACTACTTACTCAAGAAAATCAACTTCTTAGGAGCAGAGGTTGCTTATCTGAATAAGAGTTACAATGGCTATCTCCAATTACAAAGAGGGTATCTCCTGTTACAAATTTCCTCAAGTCCAACCACCAAAGGTATCCTATTATTGTGAGTATTAAACTGAGCCTATGAAATGCCTAGCACTGTGACTGGAACACAGACACTGAGTAAGTATCACTTCATTTTTAAGCTTCATCATAAAATTCTATGACTACTGACCCTATTACAACTGTTTAATTCATTAACAAAACAAAACAAAACACCCTGAAAACTTCCCAAACAATGTTTACAAAGTCACTTCCAAATCTTAATTACAAGATTCTGCTGATCTACAATAACGGAATACAAACTGTTTCAGAGGTTAAGCCACGTATGTTAGAGATACACACTAAAACTAGGCAAGCCCTGACCGATGTGCCTGAGTTGGCTGGGCATTGTTCCCCAAAGCGAAAGGTCATGGGTTCGATTCCCAGTCAGGGCACATGCCTGGGTTGCAGGTTTGGTCCCTGGTCAGGGCACGTGGGAGAGGCAACCAATCACTGTTTCTCTCTCACATTGATGTTTTTCTCCCTCTCTTTATCCCTCCCTTCCCCTCTTTCTAAAAATCAATAAATAAAATATTTAAAAATTAGGCAAATGGTGGGTAAACACTGTATACAAAACAATGCACATACTATATGCAAAATAATTCATTAATTTTTCAGTAGGTTATATAAAAATATTCTAAAACAAAAGATGGGAAGGAAAGTAAAAAAGGTCCCTTGCCTGAATTTCTGCAAGAACTTTCAGAAAGCCCCTGTGAATTGATTTTAAAAAGAAAAACAACCAATAATAAAAATATGTGAATAGCAAATATAGCAAAATGCACTGCAAATAGCTGCAAACATGAGGCTATGCAGAGACACGAAACTTGAAATGAGATACCATTTCTCACCCAGCCCGGCAAAAAAATAGTAGCAACTGGCAACATCTACTTGGGGTGAGGGTGAGATGCACCAAACCCTCCTGCACAGCAGGAGGTCCCCCCTTATCCACTGTTTCACCGTCAGCAGTTACCCGCCCCCTCAACGCCCCCACTAGTCACTCCAGGCCATCTAGGTTACAGGTATCAAGATATCGCTGTGCCTGTGCTAAAGTAACCTTTACTTTACTTACTAATGGCCCCCACACTCAAGAGTAGCGATGGTGGCAACTCAGATATGCCAAAGAGAAGCCAAAAAAGTACTTCCTTTAAGAGAAAAGGTAAAAGGCCTCGACTTTATAAGGAAAGAAAAAGGATCATATTCTCAGGTTGTTAAAGTCTATGGTAAGAATGAATTTTCCATCTGTGAAATGGTGGAGGGAAAAGAAATCTGTGCCAATTTTGCTGAGAGATACCACATTCACATAACTTTTATTGCAGTGCAGTTATTTGATTTTATTATTAGCTATTGTTGTTAACCTCTTACTGTGCCTGGGTTGTAAATTCAGCTCTGTCAGAGGTATGTATGAACAGTAGTTCCCCCGTATCTATGGGGGATAAGGCCCAAGGCCCCCAGGGGATGTCCGAAACATGCAGTGTTTTTTCCTGCACATACACACCTTTTCACTCAAATGCAGCACTTCACGGCTTCTCTCTGGCATAGACAAGTTGTCAGCATCGCTACTCTCACATTTGGGGGCCATTAGGAAGTAAAGTAAGGGTCCCTTGAACACAAGCACTGCGACAGTCGATCTGACAGGCAGATGGCCGCTAAGCGACTACCAGGCGGGCGTGTGCTCAGCCGGGATGCCCGGGACGGAGGGACGCTTCCCACCCGGAGGGGACACGAGGAGGTGCGCGAGGCTCATCAGGCTGCTCAGGATGGGGCGCAATGTAAAACTTAAGAATCGTTCACTTCCACAATTCTCCACTTAATATTTTCGGACCACACTTGATGACGGGTCACTGAAACCAGGGAAAGTGAAACTGCCGATGGGGGCAGGGCTACTGTACAGGAAAACAACACAGTGCCCATGGGGCTCGGCATCTGAGGCTTGAGGGACCCACCGGGGGCCTTGGGACGTATCCCCTGCAGATAAAGGGGAATACTAGAAAATCATTAGCAAAAATATAAGTTGCTGAAGCATTTAAAAATGTTTGCTCATTAGAAAAAGGGTTTTTAATTGTTTAACCTATCAGTATCTATTAAAAATTTTAATGCAGATATGCTTTGCTGCAGGGATGTCATCTTCAAAATTAAAATAAAACATAAGTATAACGAGATAAACAAAATGTTTATTGCAGTGTTGTTTCTAACAATTTAAATCAGTGTGGATGTTAAGTAACTTATACCCATAATATAAACTTTGATGTTACTAATAAAATTGAAATCTTTTTTCACTTGAGAAAAATATCAATTATAAAAATACAATAAATATGAAAGACATAGATTAAGTATAATCGTATTTTTATAAAAGATAAAAACTACGTATTAAATGAGCACACATGAAAATTCATACCAAACATAAGAGGGTAAATTTGAAAAGAAGTGAAAAAAATTAATTTTACCTCATGTACATCTGTATTATTTGAATTGTTAAAATGACAGCCTTTTAATTAAAAAAAAAAACAACCTTATGAAACAGACATCAAGATGTCTGACATGTATCCGAATAATGGGGCAGAAAAGTTGTTAGCTTCATCACTTTTACTGTTATTTTAGCCAAGGTTATAGGAAAAAAACAGTCACCCATAACATTAAATGACATGATACACATACTCGAATTCATAATCTGAATAGATGTAACTAGAAGAGGAAACAGAACATAAGCAATCTTATCCTCTGCCTTGGATTCTTATCTTCAGATACAACAAAAAATACCAGCCACTGGGAGTACCTGTCCACTGCCAAGGATAATGCACAAAGTCCTGAAATAAAGTACTAGGTCATGATGTAACATGAAACTCATCCATGAAACTGTTCCATAATTTCTAGTGGCAAATATTTATGTACCTTCTTCTACAAATAGAAATGGAACTCTCTTTTCACTTGGCATCAGTGTGATGCCAGTGAGTGCTTTGTAGGGCTATGCTTTTGAAAATGCCATAAAATGTATTGAGTTTTTTATACTGTGCAAACACTGTATCTCTCAGAATTCACTCCGTATTTGCTAAATGACTGTATATACAACACAAATGAACCCGGCGATGTTGTCACTTCAGCTTAGCAACAACTGTTAGTTACTTATTAACCCCACTACCTGGAGGAGGAAATTGTTTAAGCAATTTATTTAGGGCGCTTGTGTTAACAAATGGTGGTAGACCCAGAATTAGGACTCCAGTGGTCTTATTCTGTTATTTCCTTTTTTATTTGTAAAAGATTTTATTTATTTATTTTTAGAGAGAGGGGAAGGGAGGGAGGGAGAGAAACATCAATCGGTTGCCTCTTATTCATGCCCCAACCTGAGACCAAACCCGCAACCCAGGCGTGTGCCCTGACCAGGAATCAAACTGACAACCTTTTGGTTTGTGGGACAATGCCCAGCCAACACAAGTCAGAGCTTTAAAAAAATTTTTAATTGATTTTTGAGAAAGAAGAAGGGAGAAAGAGAGGAAGAAATGTAGGGAGTGCAGGGGAGGGTAGCAGGGAGAGAGAGGGAGGGAGAGAAACACTGATTTGTTGTTCCACTTATTTATGCATTCACTGGTTGATTCTTGCACGTGCCCTGACCAGGGATCGAACCTGCAACCTTTGTGTATTGGGATGATGCTCTGATCAACAGAGGGACCCAGTCAGGGTCTGTTATTTCTTTATATATACATGTAGCTTGTGAAAATGTGAGCTATTTCCAAAAGGGTAAAAAGTGAACCAAAAATCCCAGGGCATAAGGAAGAACAAAAAAAATATAATAGAAAGTAGTAAAAAACCTGGCAATGATAGCAAGTCGAATTGTAAAAAGTAAAGAATGGACCCACGGCATCTGTGGCATAGCCAGGGCAGCAGGGCGTACCTGCGCTCTGTTCAGTGACGGCGGTTTCTTTCACCAAAGACGATCTCTCCCCTCCTCCCCTGCCAGGCACTGCAGCATGCACAAGCCCCAAAATTTACCTCTGATCTCCCTTTACCCAGGGTCTCCCTTTACCCTTTATGACAGCCTATTAATTGGCATATTTTGTTCTTAATACAGGTAATAGGCATTTCAGAGACAATTCCCCACAAATAGAATGGCTTAACTATGTATGCATTGCTATTGCTGAATCAATGCTGTGTAACAAACAACTCCAAAAATGCCAATGGCTGACATTGAATGCTGGTTTCATCCTCTGCTTCAGGCTGTGGGTCAAATTCAGTTCACTTTCATTTATACTTCATTCCAGGGCCCAGTCTGAAGGGGCAGTAGTTACCTGGGACAAGCTATTCTTGTGGTAAATGGCGGAAGTACAAGGGAGTTGGAAGAAACTTCCCAGGCCTATTGAAGCCTCTTCTCAGAAATGGCCAGCTGTCACTTCCAGCCATTCTATTGGTCCACGTACGCCACATGACCAAGTCCAAAGTCAGTGAGTCAGGGAGGTATATTTCAGCTCGAGGGAAAGGGGGAGGAATGATTAGTTGAAGAGCAATCATTCAATGTACCATAAACTCCAAGAGCAGCTTGCAGAAAAATTTCATTTGAGTTCATTAATGAATAAGTAAACATAGTAAGGTGTTGATCAAGTAACTCACTGCTATCAAATTCTCACATGACTAAGAGCTAAGAGGAACAGTAAATATGTGAATGACAAAATCAACATGCAAAACCTTCTCAGTACACAGACACAGTGGACCAAACTCAGTACAACAGAACCACACAGCAATACAAGTCCTGCTGTGATTTAATCACAATATATGTAAAAGATTTAGTGGTTTTGAGTTTAAACTACCTAAAAGGATAATGCAACTTACCCTATATTAATTATAACATCACTGAGTGGCCAGCACATAGGAAATACATGAGTAAAATTTAAAAAAACAAAAACACAGGAGAAACAGTCTGCTCTTCTCTGAGCCAATCACAGCTGCAGGATTATTAAGTTTTGAGCTCTGATACGAGTATCAATACCTGAGGAATAATGACTGAAAACAAGACAGGCACTGTAAAAGGTTTAAAACTGAGTCGCATGGGTCATGCAAGTACAAATGGAATAAACTACAGAAGTAGGACTGGAAAGACTGGGAGTGAGACGTAAACTTGCAGGACATAAGAACGAGCATAAAAGTTGTCTTCAAATTCCTAAAAGACTATCAGGAATCCATAAAGGTTACTTGGAAGGGAAGACTTTTGCTCAATATAAACAGGAACTTTGGGACTGGAAGATGAATGCCCAAGAGACAGTGAAGTTACTATCACTGAACTCAGAACCACGGTGCACGGCCTGTGGTGGCTGGCAAATTTTTACTGTAAAGTGCCAGAGAGTACATATTTTGGGCTTTGCAGACCATATGATCCCTGTGTCACCTCTGACAATGCAGCAAGAAAGCAGCCACTGAAAACACATAAACAAACGGGCGTGACTATGGTTCAAGAAAACTTTATTTACAGAAACAAGCGTCAGGCCAAAGGGCTACTGTTTGCCGACCACTCCTCTATTAAGAAGAAAGAGTGACTGTAAAGTGGGTTGAAACACATAATTTTTACACAACTTCCAGCTCCAAAGCCCCATTAAAAGTCATTAAAGCAATTCAATGATATACAGAAATAGGTGGAACCAAAGGGACACTTTAACATACATGGAGATATCACATACAAATGTATGCATATATTTATAAATCACATACAGAAGCAAGATTGCTAAAAACATATATAGAATGGGCCACTCTCATTAAAATAGATGTGAAAGGTAGCTGCAGAACATACAAGGCTCTTGAACGGGACATTGAAATAATCCTAAAGCGGACACAGGGACCCAGGCACCACCAAAACGACCTCTCAGTATCAGGTGAACAGATAAGGCACTCACTACAACCACGTCCTTCAGCAGGCTCTCGCGTTGACACAGGAAGACAACAGGGCACACAGACTAGCCTGCTGAGAGCCTCTCCACGTTTGTTGGATATTGTTTTCCATTTGCAGGCACAGGAAGAAATTTATTCTAATACATCTCAAACAAGGCAAAAGAAAGTTATACCTGGGTTTCACCAAAGCCAGAATTTCTACCCTAGGAAAAGCAACAACTCAGAACATCTCCCAATGGCCCTCCAGTAATCCCTAGATCAAAGGTTCTCCTACTGTTTGTTACTGATCCACAACAACCCAGAAGTTAAATGTAGGCACTTAGATGCTTTTATAGCAATTTGACATTGGTTAGTTTGTCAACTGTAAGGCAAGAGATAAAACAATCTGAGAAAATGTAAACATTTATTTCCACAATTTGCCATTTTATAATCATTTAAAATTTTAATCAAGCCTGTAATTTATAAGTTAATATTACTTGTTAAATTAAGTAAGTAAATACGTATTTTCACCTCTAATTTACAAACTGCTAACAGTTTAACTGGCCTTTTTTGGTGAGAAAAGATACACCTTCTCTGAATAAGGCAGAAGCAGCAAATCGAATGATAATGGAAGTTATCTGAAAACAAGGAAGACCAAAGAGTTCACTTTAACTTTATTTTTAAGTATAATTGACAGTGAGGTGCTGAAGCCACAGGGTGTTATTTGCAGAGATATACTTGCTATAAAATAATAACCATCAAAACCGAAGTGGCATTTTTATAGAAAACATAAAGATATTAAGTTCAAAACAAAATAAAATTAATCTGAAAAAGAGGACTATTGAATTATATAATCAAGAGAAGCAGATGTTCCTTCTTTAACACATGCACACTAGTGCTTTCTAAGCTTCTTATACAGTTGCGCTTAGGGATACTAAAACTAAAAACAAAAACATGTATCTTGATAGGAAAACACTCCATCAAAGATTCTTGCTTGGAAATATTCAGTGAACTGCAACAAAGTACCAGTTTTTCATGATACCAGTTTGATGCGTTCAGGACCTGGCTAATAACATGAAAAATAATTCATATAACACAAAAACCTGGCAAAATGTTTTTTACTGAACCATCATAAATGCAAAAAAAATATGGCAATTCTTTTAGTATTTGAACATGATGGCATTGTGAAGGAAGGTTTTTTGTTTCAGCTTCATTGCCAAACATAACTAACTCTGAATTGTATAAATCTATGAAGGATTATGTAGTTAACAAATGTGATTTGGAGTTTCAGATTCTGTGGATGGCATATTCTGATGGTGCAAATGTAATGACAGAAACATATTTGGACAGTTCCTCAGATTAAGGATTTTACTACAGAGTGTAAATCACTGCACTGCTTCCTTCATTGAGAAACTATTGCTATGATTAAAAAAAAAAAGCCACCTGTCTAAACAGTATGCTTAATGACATAAATAATACTGGATTACTTTAAGGTTAATGCAGTATGTTAGTGAGGATTCACTATTGTTAAATTACTTTAACAATAATTTCCAATGAAGTTGGTATGAGTAGACATTGTACATTTGTGAAAAATTATCACTACATGCCTTACAAATTTTATAGAATATTTTCTATCTTTTTTCCCATCAAAAGAAGATCCACATATTGGAAACTTATGAATCCAGAGTCCACTTCTTTAATTGAAAGGTAACTTAAATTTCACTATAGCTCGACAGGATAAATTGTTAGAACTCACTACCAATAAAAGAGTGAAAATAAAAAATAAATAAATAAATAAATAAAAGAGTGAAAATAAACAATCACTTGCTTCAGCTGGGGAAAAGTTAAAAATGAATACCTGAGTTTGCTGAAATTTCTCTGAAATCTCTTCTCAAATTCTTATCAACATAGCCCTGTGAGTCTGGTTTCTCTACTCTGAATGTGGTTAAAATGTAGGAATAATTTAGATATACATTATCTATTGTCAGCATTATCTATTGTTGTTAATCCAACCTAGATCAGATAAATTAACAGTAATAAGCAACCTCATTTGTCACATTATATTTGTCACATTATCATTTGTTACAGTGTTTGCTTAGAGTGTGCATACGGGCATTTACTAGTGAGAACTGCAATGTCACTCAACTTTGTGTGTAGCCCGTACTGTGGAATGGCAAAAACGTTATGAATGTAATAGCAACTCTCTATATTAACAGGCTAGAAAAGAACTTCAAGTCAAAACACTTAATTTTTCTAATTCTTTTCTTTTTCCTTATCTATGATTGTTTTAACTGTTTTTATTAAAATGTAACTTGTTTAGCTAATCTAAAATTTTGACGTTGTATTTTATTTTTTAAACTTCCCTTTTCCAGTATTTCATTTTTATTATATTTTATGAAAGTGTCCACCCACAAATTATTAGGAAAAAAAAAGTCCTTGCAGCAGGTATTTCAACACACACAACTCCAGCGCACAGGCTGGCACGTTACATCCCACTGTTTGTTCCTCCGCATGAAGTCCGGCTGGGACAAAGTCACGTCTAGTCGCTCACCAGCCGGCTATGGCTGCTTCCCCTCTGCAACAGCAAAGCTGGACAACTGTGGCAGAGACCATATGGTCCTCTGTGCCTAAAGTATTTATTTGGTCCTTTGCAAAAAATGATGGTCAACCTTTGCTCTAAATGGCTGAACATTATGTTGGGAAGGCCTCTCTACATTCCTCGCCCAATCATTCAAAAAATCAGAGACGTCACTGGAGGTCAGTGCTCTCAAGATAACGAAACATTTCTACCTGCAGACAGAGGGCTAGAACCAAGTTCAGACATTATTCAGGCATTATCATTGACAAGGAATGAGAGGCATGTAAATGTCCTCACATGGTCTCTGTCTCTTGGTATCCAGAGTTCTAATTTGCATGCCTATTTTTGATTTAAAATAATTAAAATCTGATCCAGATAGGGGAAGAAGTACTAAATCTGGAAGACCCCAAAGAACCTTCAAGCCGGACATGTAACAAGAGTTCCAACTACAGGGATGTGTGTGCGTGCACACACATGTAATGGAGCAGAGAGAAAAAGGATCAGTCTCCTCCAGCTACAGTTCTTATCTGACTGCACTTTCGACACTTTCAAAAACAATTATCCTACTAGATTTTATACAGAAGAAACCACTAAAACAGTAGAAAAGATCATTTTAGTTTGATGTGTTTTGGATTTTATTTGCTACTTGGAATCCAACCTTAAAATAACATGTTAAATCTATAATGGTTATCTAATTTCATGTCCATGGTTCAATTATTTTAAAATAATAGAATTATTTTTGTAAAAAGTCATGTGCAGAGTAGGTCATCATATTCTTTCATGAGCTGGCAATGCAAAGTCTATAAAACAGGAGGATATCCTGTAATTCTAAGAACAATGCCTCACTATTACATGCCTCTCACATAATTTCCTATTATGATTTTTTGAATACCATTATAATATACATTATATAATAAATATAAGTTCTTGAAATCTGCTGAAAAATATAAGTTGGGATTTGTTTTTAAGCTTTCAACTTTATAACAATAAACAGTGCCCAAAATATTTGATCATTGGTATCAAAAAAATTTGTATATCAACAAGTATTTGAGTTCTTTAAGAATTTATGAGGCACAAGGAATTATGAGATATATATAGTTCCTGGTTACAAATAGTTCAAACCTAGTCGAAGCCTTCTACATAGTTTAAAAGTAAACAATACTTCAAACGTCTAATGGTATAGAATTTGTCTTCAAAACTCACATTAGCAGTGATATTCTAAAGTCATGAAAACTGTAGGGGGAAAAAATACTACAATTACATAAGCCATAGAGTACTTTTAAAAATCAGCTGAAAGGACTATTAAGTACCTTTAAAAAAAAAATACAAACACAAAGAAATGCAGACCTAATTAACAACGAGAAGGCTTAATAGCAGATTTAACCATAGTGGGTTCAGCCCAAAATTAAAATAAAGCACATAAATGGAGAGGGAAAAACTTTTCAAAAACAAAGTATACTTGAGGTATTTAGAGGAAAGCGTCCTGGTAGCTGCAATTTATTTTGAAATGCACCCAAAATAAAATAGATTAATGGGTGATACACAATCAATAGAAGAGGTATGTAATACAGTGTATGAAATGGGAGCAGAATGCAGGGGGACATATGGGTGTTAACTGTCATATTGTTTTGACTTTGATATATGTTTGGGTATCTATAAAAGGAAACATATATAACATTTTTAGCATATAAAATTACATTAACATTTTTTAAATTTTTTAACATTTAAAAAAATTAACATTAACATTTTAACATCCTTTCGGTATGACATCAGTTGCAGAATTTACTGAGTACAATATAATTGGATACAAAAAAAGAATTTGGAATGTGCCCAGTTTTCTCCACCACAGATGAAATGACTTGAATTACTAACACAGAAACACAGAGAACTAGTTAAAAATCACACAAAGAATAATGAGACATTAAATAGAAGGGGAAAGGAGTCCCATTAGTTTTTCCCTAATCACCTTTAAAGAGTCAGAGAAAATGTTTTTAAAAGCGGAGAAGATACTTAGATAATTGGCATTCAGGCTTTTAGAATCCTCAGAATTCCAGAACTGCTTCAAACCTAAAAGTCAATGTTCTCTAAAAAAATCTTCAGTAGCAAAGGAACATTTGCTCTCTTCCTGAAATCTGGGACATAATACAAAATTCCCAGAGTAAAACCTCCTCTAAAATGTGTTCCCCTACTCTTGTTTTCGCTACAGTTCTGACTCCCCTGCGCTACAACTGGATTTTTAGTACACACACATTCACTCTCTCCCTCACACACACGACGTCTTGTTCACCTCAGAGTCCCATCCACTTACTCTGCTGCGAAGTGCCTATCCACGGCAAAGCACACTCTAACAAGAAATAAAGACAAAAGCAACCCTACATGGTGTTATCACTATTCCATTTCACAGACTGGTCAACTGAAGCACAGACTGGTTAAGTAAACTGCCCAGGGTTATACAGTTAGTGAGTGGCAGGGCTGGGATTCAAACCATATTCTTAACCATCAGGTTACACCGCCCACTTAGAAGATTCTTCTCCTCCACATCCATTTTCAGCCAATAGACAAGTTTTTGAAATCACAAAATTTAAAAATCGGCCTCAGTGTTTAAAAACTGAGCAAACCAGGACAAAGGAAGCCTCGGTGTTGAGAACTGGCTCTCTCATTCCAACAGCAATCGGTGTTGAACGCCCACCCACAGCCTCCCTCCCTGTTCATGACCACTGCAGATCAGTTCTCTCTGCTATCACCTCGCTGCATGCAACTGTGGTTTGGAAGCTACTTTATTTTGCTTATACTGTACTCATTTACACATTTATTTGTCCTACTTGATTACAAACACTTTGAGGATAAGGATCAAGTTTTATTTATCTTTGCATCTATCCTGAAATACTGCTTTAAAAAACCACTTGCTTGTATTCAACTCATCAAGTTCCAACGTTTAAGTAACTTAAGAGAAGTCTTGAATACCCATTCACTAAAATAACAGTTAATAACATTAATAACAATTCATTAAAAATGTATGTTCCTTGAATCAATGATGGTGGCTTACATTTATTAGTGTATGAGGACTAAGGATATAATTCTGCTAAATGACACATATGGGTATATTTAAAATGCTTTAAAACTGAAGAAAGTAATGTCATTAAATGGATATAAGGGTTTAACCGTATATCAGAAATATATAAAGTTTTTACACACTGTTCATATGTAAACTCATAATGATTAATTGCTGAGAATATAAAGGAACTACCTGTGGCTCTCAATTATGGGTGAAAAGTCACGCTTTGATTTCCTTTTAGCAATACCACTTCCTCAGCTTAAGAATAACATTTTATTGATTCCCATTCTGAACTGTAATTTCCAACACAGCAGACATAAAAAGAACATTCTTCATTTCATGTATCAAATGTTATTTAAGCACTTACAATGTGTCAGACGTTCTAAGGGCGGGACATAAATCACGAGGGAAATCTAATCCTGCATTCAAGAACTTTACTGGTGAGGAGGTGAGACATGGGGGTGTTATCCTGGACAGTTGTTAATGGTCCCCTCTTTTTAAGTAAAAACATTAGGTCACCTCCTCCTTTCTCAGAAAAGTCATGAAGCAAGCCAACTTAGAGAATCAGAAAGGAGAAACAGCTTAGGCTAGAGTAATGTTGGCTTAGAAAATAAAATTTCTGTTCATTACTTTTTCCGATACATCTCAATAAAGGGTTGGATCGCGTTTTCTCCGATTGGAAGTTATGGCTGAGATCAGCTGATTTAAAATAGTGTCTATGTGGCTTATCCAAAATCCACTGTGGCACGTGGTGGGGAGAGCATCAGAGAGACAACTGATTCTCGGGCACAACAAACAAGAGACCTATGTGGTGGTTGATTGTGAATGACATAACATACCGTTCAACAGAAAAAAGTGACTTCAGATATGAATCCCAAAATCAAACTCACCTGAACTAACTATTTAAAGCGCAGAAGTTTCTCTCACATGGGCAATACAGTGAAGCAGTGTTCTAATACGAAGTATTAAATGCTCATTTATTTAATAATGGATAATTCTACTAGGCATAACCAGATGAGCTAGCTTTATTTGTTTATTGGTACATTTCTCCATTAGACTAAGACTTAATCTGAGATAGTAATCATGTTCTTTTAATTTTTTAATTAATCAATTTATTTATTATTGAATTTATTGGGGTGACACTGGTTAATAAAATTATATAGGTTTCAGGTGTACAATTCTATAATACATCTTTTATTGTATTGTGTGTTCACCACCACAAGTCAAGTCTCCTTCCATCATGATTTATCCCCCCTTTACCTTCTTCTGCCTCCCCGCCCCTTCCCCTCTTGTAATCATCATACTGTTGTCCTTGTCTATGAGGGTTTTTTTGCTTAATCACTTCACCTTTTTCAGCCAGCCCTTGCTATACCCACCCCTCTGACAGGCATCAGTTTATTTTCATCTAAGAGTCTGCTTCTACTCTGCTAGTTTATTTTGTTCAATGGATTCTACATATGAGTGAAATCATATGGTACTTGTCTTTCTCTGACTGGCTTGTTTCATTTAGCATAGGTCTATCTATGCTGTGGCAAAGGGTAAGATTTCCTTCTTTTTATAGCAAAGTATTAGATTGTGTAAATGTACCACCACTGTTTTATCCACTCATCTACTGATAGATGCTTGGGCTGCTTCCAAATACTGGCTACTATAAATAATGCTGCAATGACAATGGAGTTACATATATTCTTTCAAATTAGTGTTTAGGGTTTCTTCGGAACATTCCCCAGAGTGAAATCACTGGGTCATAAGGCGGTTCCATTTTTAGTTTTTTGAGGTAACTCCATACTGCTTTCCACAGTGGCTGCACCAATCTGCATTCCCACCTACAGTCCATGAGGGTTCCCTTTTCTCTACACCATCACCAACTCCTGTGTGGTGATTTACTGACGATAGCCACTCTGACAGGGGTACGATGATATTTCACTGTGGTTTTAATTTGCATTTCTCTGATGATTAGTGATGTTCAGCAACGTTTGGCCTATTGGCCATCTGTATGTCCTCTCTGGAGAAGCATCTATTCAGGTCCTCTGCCCATTTTTCAGTTGGATTTTTTGGGGTGGATATTGGTTTGTACGAGTTCTTCATAAATTTTGGATATTAACCCCTTATCATATGTAGCATTGTCAAATATGTTCTCCCATTCAGTGGGTCTTTTCATTTTATTGACGGTTTCTTTGGCTGAGCAAACACTTTGTAGTTTGATGTAGTTCCACTTGTTTCTTTTTTTCTCATTTCACCGTTCGAAGCAATGTATCAGAAAAAATATTACTATGAGAAATGTCTGAGATTTTACTGCCTATGTTTTCTTCTAGGAGTTTTATGGTTTTGAGTCTAACATTTACGTCTTTAGTCAATTTTGAGTTTCTTCTTGAGTGTAAGGTGGTCTAGTTTCATTTTTTTGCATGTATCTGATCAATTTTCTAAACACCATTTATTGAATAGACTGTCTTCACCCAATTGTATGCTTTTGTATCCTTTGTCAAATATTAATTGACCATATAGGTGTGGGTTTATTTCTGAGCTCTCTATTCTGTTCCATTGATCTATATGGTTTTATACCAGTACCATGCATTTTTTATTACAGTGGCCTTGAAGTATAGTTTGATATCACACAGCTTGATTCCTCCAACTTTTTTTTCTTTCTCAAGATTGCTGTTGCTATTCGGTGTCTTTTGTGTTTCCATATAAATTTTTGGAATACTTGTCCTAGTTCTGTGAAATATATCATTGGTATCTTGATAGGAATTGTGTTGAATCCATAGCTTGCTTTGGGTAATAGGACATTTTAATGATATTAATTGTTCCTATCCCCAAACATGGTATATGTATCTTCTTCCATTTCTTTCTTCAGTGTCTTAAAATTTTCCAAGTACAGGTGTTTTACATCCTTGGTTAAATTTACTCCTACGTGGGTTTTTTTTTTTTTTTTTTTTTTTTTTTTTTTTTTTTTTTTTTTTTTTTTTTTTTTTTTTTTTTTTTTTTTTTTTTTTTTTTTTTTTTTTTTTTTTTTTTTTTTTTTTTTTTTTTTTTTTTTTTTTTTTTTTTTTTGATGAATTGTAAACAGGATTTTTTCTTAGTTTCCCTTTCTGATAGTTCATTATTGGTGTATAACAATGCAACTGAGTTCTGGGTATCTGCTTTGTATCCTGCTGAATTCATTTATCATTTCTAGTAGTTTTTTTGGTGAAATTTTTAGGATTCTTTAGGATATATACAATATCATGTCATATGTGAATAGTGACAGTTTTACTTCTTCCTTTCCTATTCAGATGCCTTTTATTTCTTTTTGTCTTATTGCTGTAGCTAGGACTTCCAGTACTACATTGAATTAGAGACATCCCTGTTTTGTTCCCAATCTTAAGGAAAACACATTTAATTTTTGCCCATTGAGTATGATGTTGGCTGTGGGCTTGTCATATATGCTTTTTTATAAGTTGATGTATGTTTCCTCTATTACCACTTTTTTTGGAGTTTTTTTCATGAGTGGGTACTGGATTTTATCAAAAGGTTTTCTGCATCTATTGATATGATTATAGGGTTTTTTTTCCTTCATCTTGTTTATGTGGTAAATTGGGTTTATTGATTTGCAGATATTGCACTAACCTTGCACCCCTGGAATAAATCCCACTTGATCATGGTGTACTGTCCTTTTCACTTTTCAGAAGAATATAATTTAATATAGCAATTAAATTCTATCACAAAGTATCCAATGCTATACTTTTCCTTTTAATAAATACAAGTGCATAAAAATACTTCCTTTTGCAGAGACTGCTCTTTTCTTTTAGATTACATAAATCCTAGAATAGATGCCCTCCTTTATTGTTCTAAAGCTTCAACTATGCATATTACCCAATAAATTATCTACCCATAAACATTACAATTTTATCTACATTTTAAAAAACTCTTTTATAATATACTCATAGTTTTATCTTTTCCCAACTCAATTAAAATGTTACTTTTTATTATGAAAATAAAAATATTTATATCTAAAAAGGAAATAATCTAATTTTTATTAATAATAATCTTATCACCTAATAGTACCTGCTATATTTGAGGTCACCAGTGTTAGCTGAACTACATTATTAATAAACACTCAGCAGATAAGGGGTTGGATGCAGAAGTTGCACATTTATGCTTTTGATCCATGCAGTGTTTCAATATTTATTCCAAACTGTAGTAAATCCCCCAAACTATACAATCAAACAGAAGCACGAAACCCTCATGCTCAGGACTATGTCATTTCTTTCCATGAAGATGTCTAAGAGGTTGATTTTATGTATGACCAGCTTTCATAAATGGGACAGATGATGCCCCATTGATCACAATAGTCTTTATTGGCAGTTACTCTGTTTTCTGCGCTCTCAAATAAAATGTATCCACTGACCATTTTTGAATGGTCAATTTAAAGCTATTAATCAAGAATGCATTTTGTAATCATTCTGGTTCTCCAGGCTTAATTCTGAAGTTCCTGAAACTTCCATGAGAAATTTCTTGTACTTCCTGGTTTCAGCTACTCAATGATCCCAGAGAAAAGAGAATGACACAAGCTGGTCCTAGATTCTGGCCTCTGGTTGAAAATAAGAAATGCAACCCAATACTAAAATTATATAAAACACAGCCTTTGAAAAAGACTGGTACATTTAAGGGGGCATCATTTTTTATTTGCCAAGATTATACCAAAGTAAATTGTGAGTGAAGGAAGAAAATCTATCAATAACAGAAACTAGCCTCTGTAAGAGCACAGAGAGACAGTGATAACAGAAAGAAAATACAGGCTATAAAACACTGATGAAAGCAACTGAAGATATAAATTAATAGAAAGATACCCTACTGTCACAGATTAAAAAATTATTAAAATGTCCATACTACCCAAACTAATCTACAGATTAAATGAAATCCTTATCAAAATTTTAATGGCATTTTCACAGGGAAAAAAATTCTAAAATTCACATGGAACCGTGAAAGATCCCAAATAGCCAGAGCAGTCTTGAGAAACAAGAACAAAGCTGGAGGCATGACACTCCCAGATTTCAGTATGCATTACAAAGCTACAGGAATCAAAACAGTATGGCACTGGCCTAAAAAAAGAAACATAGAACAATGGAACAGAACCGAGAGCTCAGAAATAAACCTATATATAGCCAAGTAATTTTTGACAAAAGTGCCAAAAACACACAATGGGGAAGGACAGTCTTCAATAAATGATGCTAGAGAAACTGGACATCCACACGCAGGGTGCAATTAGATTCTTATTTTGCACCATACACAAAAATCAACTCAAAAGATTAAATATTTGAGTGTAAGACCTGAAACTATAAAACTACTGGAAGAAAACACACAGGAAAAAGTCCTTAACATTGGTCTTGACAGAGATTTTTTTTTTCATATGACACCAAAAACTCAGGGAACAAAAGCAAAAATAACCTAGTACAACCACATCAAACTAAAAAGCTTCTGCACAGTAAACAGTCAACAAATCAAAAGGCAGCCTACAAACTGGCAGAAAATATTCGCAAATGACATATTTGATAAGGGCTTAATATCCAAAATATATAAGGAACTCATGCAACTCAGTAAAAAAACATAAAACCTTATTAAAAAATGGGCAAAGAACCTGAGTAGACACTTTTCCATACAAATGGCCAACACATATGTCAAAAGGTGCTCCGCTTTACTAATTATCAGGGAAATGCAAACCAAACCACAATGAAATATCACCTCACACCTCTTAGAATGGCTATCACCAAAAAGATAAAAGAAAACAAGTGTTGACAAGGACGTAAAGAAAAGGCAACACTTCTAAACTCTTGGTGGGACTGTCAACTGGCACAGTCATTATGGAAAACAGTATGGGGGTTCCTCAAAAGCTTAAAACTAAACTACCTTGTGACCCAGGAAGCCCTTTCTTGTGTAACCCAAAGGAAACGAAATCAGTACCCTGAGAGACGTCTGCAGATCTGCGTTCACTGCGACATTACTGACTGGAGTCAAGACACGGCACAGCACAAGGGCCCGCGGATGGATGAACGGGTAAAGAAACGGTGGTGGGTGGGTTTGTATAAATAAAATAAGCCAAACACAGAAGGAAAAATATTGTATAATCTCACATGTGGAATCTCTCACAAAAAGTGGAATCACAGAAGCAGACAGCAAAACCTTAGTTACCAGAGGAAAGGAGGCAGGGGGATGGAGAGATGCCGGTCAGAGAGCACAGTTTAAAAGACCTAATAATGTACACCATGATGACTCTAGTCAATCACACTGTGTTGTATATTGGAAAGGTGCTAAGAGAGTAGATTTTAGGTGCTCCCAGCACACCAAACAAAAGTAGCTGTTTGAGGAAATAGATATGATAATTAGCTTGATTACAGTACTCATTTCACTAAGTATATCAAAACATCATGTCGTATACCTTCAATATATATAATTATATTGTAAAAAATATGTAAACCCATTAATAGAAAAGGATATTCTATATTATAAAGTTATTTTCTTCTTTTTACAGTTAATTTCCAGGATCTGGTAAGATGAAAATGTTAGAGGGGAGGTTACAGAAAACACTGATAACCCAGCTAGCCATCCATACCCCACTCTAGTGGGTACATAAAGCAGGTGCACAAACGCCAGATCTGACCGCCCCTAACACTGAGACATGCTCCCTGCTCCCCATTCCGGCTTGGCCTTCTATTAGGCCTATTTTGCTAAAGATCAACCGGTACTTCTCCTCCCATTCCCATGATAAGAGGGGAAGCAAAACTAGCTTTTAGTCTATGAAAATTCAAGTTTTATGTACCTAGTATAAAATGAAGTCCTGAGTAACTAATTAATGATGAGTTTTATTAAAATTTTTCCATTTTTAAAACTTCCAACACTTTCAAAATTCTGAAGACCTAACAGCATTGAGTATTTTCCCAAGACAATAGAAACACACAGTTACAGAACAGACAACAGGTTTATCATACTCTCAAATAACCTTCAACTAACATGAGCTATCTTAATAAATTAGTAGCCACTTGTATCAAAAGTTTGTTTATACCCACAGATAGCCTACCCTAAAGTCCTCAGTACCTTATGTACATAGCCATCAGTACATTCTCAGGTATCCCTATTTTAACAAGCAAGTTACACCTGGTGTAACTTTACCTGGTATTCCTACTATCTTTACTAAAAGTTTCCTTTCATTTATTTTGTGTTGTTCAGTTACAGTTGTCCCCATTTTCCCTCCATTACTCTCCCCTGCCCTGCCCACCCCTACCTCCCATGTTCTGTCCTCACCCTCACTCCCTGCTGTCTTTGTCCATGGGCCCTTCATGCGCATTCCTTGACAACCCTTCCCCTTAAAAGCTATGTGGAACGTCCTCAAAGACGATCTAACACTACTAGCCTGAACTTCTGCCTGTGTTACTGAAAAGGGAGGTAATTCTTTTGTGATAAATTCATTAAATGAATGCAAATGAAACCACTAGTTTAAAGTAAACCTCAAGGAAAATAACACCTGTTCAAGGAGGAATTTTGAACAAATACCTAATTGCACCAGATTTAGTCATTCAGAAATGGACACATTTATTCACGTCTTCATATCTACACATTTTTTACTGTTATGTGTCATGAGGAAACGCACATGGAATATACTAAGAACTCACGATTTATTTTAAGATACCCTGTATCATTTCATTTTAATCTTCCTAATACCAAGAATGTGGAAAAATACTCAGGATAGAAAAGTTCTGTTTTCACTGTGCTCCTACACAGAGGCAATGAAGGAGTACGATTCAGCCAGCGCTTCCCAGGACAGATGAGCTGCTAACAGTACACCATGAAATGCCAGAGCCACAGGGAGCCATAAAGACTCTCTAAGAAAGACTTTGAGTGAAAAAATCAAATGATAAATTTATATTTTGATACAATGTCCACCCACTGTACTCAAAACATTTATGAATGAGACGTAAATTAAAAGAGAAACCCAGTAACATGAAGATGGACATCGAAACGAGCCAACTGTCTTCCTCCCCAGAAAAGTACAGCTGTGACCAGGGCTGAAGTCGGAAATACATGGGCCAGTGAATCCCAGCCCTTTTCACCTCATGGCACACATACAGACTACTAAAGCACACCAAAAAATACCATTTTTGCCAATCTGACAAAAAATAGGTTTAACTTTGATTCATTCACACAGGATGGCTATTAGTCATGTTGGCTGTTGTCATTTTTTTATTTGACAATCTGAGCGAAAAGAAGTCCATGTCCCTGACTAAATAGTCAGGTACTGCATGTTTTAAAAACTCCTGCAGCACACTCATGCGCATCTTGCAGCAGCACACCAGCTGAGAATCACGGCACTCGACTATGAGTTAAAAAGAAGGCAATGGCAATAGGTTTCTGGTAACACTGTGAAACAGGAAGCATGGGAAATCTCTCTCCAACCCAGACAATAACGGCTCTGACAGAATTGGGTGCCGCACCGATTTTGGAACTGTGGAGACTGATGAAGGTGTGTAATTTCCAGAGGGAAACCCAGATGGGTAAATTGCAGTTAATTTCAGTCCATTTCAGCTCTTAGCACAGTAGCAGCTACCCAGCCTCCATTCGCAGCTACTTGGCAGGTAGCTGCCTACATGTTCCTGAAGCAGCTTGCACACAACTTGTGGGAACCGGGGTGGGCAAAGTGCCCCTGCCCTCCCAATATAAGGGGTCGCTGTATGATTGCTGCGTCTGATCACAGAAATGCAAACAAAGAGACAGGCAGCCATGGTTGCTGCCCCTCTCCCTGCTATTGCAAGTCCCTACTCATCCAGCTGAAGTGATTTCCGAAGAATTTAAAGGACTTTTCCTCCCTTTCTTTTTTTTCTCCTTTCAGAAGCCAGCCATTAAAGCCTAGAACATTTTAAAAACAACTCTACACATAGGGAAAATTAGGAAGTGGCCATGCACGCATAGGGTGAGGATAAGAAAAAACCTGAGAAGACCTTCACACTTCGAGTTGACTCTCAGCACAGCGAGAGCATACAAAAATAAGAAATGAAACAAAAACAATACCCCAAAAACCCCAGCAAACCCTGGGAATGGGGGAGAATCTGATTTCCAGAATTACCACATCATTATATTCAAATATCTAGTGTTCAATAAAAAATTACAGGGCACACAAAGAAACCAAAATGTATGGCTCATTCAAAGGAAAAAAATAAATCAACAAAAACTGTCCCTTGAAAACTCCCTGTATAAGATAAACTTTCTTACAGATTGCCAAAGAAAGTCAAGGAAACAATGTGTGAACAAAATGAAAATATCAATAATGAGATAGAAAATCTATAAAGAAACACAAAAATTCTGAAGCTGAAAAGTGCAACAACTGAAATAAAAATTTCACTAGAGGAATTCAATGGTGAAATTAAGCATGCAGATGAAATAATTAGTGAACCTGAAGACAGGGCAATGAAAATGACCAAGTCTGAGAAAGAGAAAGAAAAATACTGAAGAAAAAAGAACAGAACCTAAGGAACCTGTGTGATACTAACAAGTGAACCAACATATGCATTGTGGGAGCCCCAGAAGAAAAACAGGGAAAGGGTCAAAGAGATTATCTGAAGAAATAATGCCTAAAAACCTCCCAAATTTGATGACTGACACAAGTACAAATATCCAAGAAGCTCAATGAATTCCAAGTAGGATGAACTCAAAGAGAGCCACAGTAAGAGACGTTATAATCAAATTGTCAAAACCAAAAGTAAAGAGAATATTGAAAGCAATAAAAGAGAAGGGAATTGTCATACACAAATATCCAAACTTTGGGAACTAATCCAAAATACTGACTATAAACTATAATTGAAAAATAAACTTAAAAATAAAATAAGTGAAGAAATTTAAAAAGTCATATTCATTTCTAAAAGATTAGAAGTTATGAAAACATTCAGAACTGAAACAAACAATGGTGACACACATGTACATATATACGTATATGTATACAACATGTTTATATCTAAAAAGAACTAATAAAAATTCTATAAATAAAGAATATGGTCACTATAAAGTAACAGGTAAGATAAAACCCTCAAATAGACACAGCTGAACAGAGAACTGGTGAACTGGAGGTTCAAATTGGACAATTCGTCTGAATGCAGCACACAGAACAAAGAATAAAAAGTATAAAACAGTGCCCTGATGAGTGTGGCTCAGTGGATTGAGCATCGTCCTGCAAACCAAAAGGTCACCAGTTTGATTCCCTGCCAGTGCACACACCTGTGTTGCAGGCCAGGCGGCATGTGAGAGGCAACTGATGGACATGTCTCTCTCACAGCAATGTTTCTCTCTCTCTCTTTCTCCCTCCCTTGCCCTCTCTCTAAAAACAAACAAACAAACAAATAAATAAATAAATAAAATCTTTTTAAAAAATGTAACAGAGCAACTAATAGACATGGAAAACATATTGAGAAGATCCAATTTATGACAGTAAGTTTTAGAATAATGAAGAAGCAATGTTTACAGAAAAAAATGAAATTTTTCCAGCACTGAGGAAAAAATTCTCAGTTCTGGAAAAATGACTCTGACAAATGGCTCTGGATTCCCAACAGGTAAATTAAACATCTAGATTCATAAATGGCAGATTTCCCATACTCAGGAAGGAGGTCAGATAATTCAAAGCAAACACAAAACAAAGATCATTCTACACTACAGGAAAACTTGCTCTACCTTTTAACTCAAGCATTATACTCTTCATAATTGTACAGTGCACTATCCAACAAAGAGTGAAGTTTATTGTTTTAGTTTGTGAATTGAAATTGCCAAGACAGTCATTTATGTCAAGAGAACGAAAATGGAGCCAGAAGGTCAGGAAGAGGTTTGCCTTACGCCCCTTCCACCTATGAACTTTTGAACCAGCAAGACCACATCCTGAGCTTTACTTCCTCCTCACTGTGGCAACCAAATCCTCTGCACTCTTCATCTTGAAAGGAACCAATCTGTGTCATTAGCCAGGATCCTTCATTTGCATAGAGGATCTACTAGTGAACTTCCGTGCTTGCACAGAAGCGCATGATGGAACTTGGTTACCCTAGAGTCTGGCCACCCAGACCTGAACAATCCTTTGGAACTAGTCATCGTACCATGTTCGACAGCCAATCGGAGAAGTTTCTTTTGTTACCAACTGTGATTTTTGCCTTTTAAGACCTGGCTTTCTTTGTCTTCCCCAGAGCATGTCTTAGGTTTTTCCCTGAACCTGTCTCCCAGATTCAAATCCTTTAAGACCCCAAATAAACTTCTGACTTGTTTTACAGCCTCAAATCTTTATTGGCTGACAATTTCGTTTAGCAAAGAATCTAAAATGGCTTAATAGATGATGTATAATACAATAGCACATACAAATATATATATAAAAATAGAATCAGAGAAAATTAAACATAATAATAAAGACCAGGTAAAAATTTAGAATATGGCTATAAAGACTAAAGATTCTCAGACTAATTTCCAGAAGGTCGAAGCACACAAGGGAAAGTTATCAGTAATGAGAATTGCACTGTCCCAAGGAGGAAGCACAGGAAACAAAGATGCTCCTAACCTTCATATAATGAGTGCTCTTTAATGATCCGACAGGCAGTGTCCACTGTGATACCCTACAACAAATGCAGTCTCCTTCATCAGGCTACTTCTTAGATGGCTCTTCCATGACGCAGTGCTACCCGTTCCTCAGCTTCACCTCACACTACTCCCTGCATTACCTGGTAACATCCCAGCACTAACCAGTTTCTGTCCCACCCTCCTGAACTCTCTCACTCACTCTCTCTCACACACACACACACACACACACACACACACACACACACACACCATTCAGCCTCTTCACACCCCTAGCACCTAGCATCATGCCAGTGACGAAGTAGGTGCTTGACAAAGGATTAAGATTTTTTAAAAGATTAAGACTGCAGGAACAAAGCTGAAGGACACATGGATAAAAACTAGGGGGAGGGTGGTAATGGGAAGGAAGCTGGGAGGGAGGGGTGGGTGGGCTGGATTGGGAGTAAAGGGGAGAAAACTGTACTTGAACAATGATTAAAATAA